>JBBIGB010306862.1:0-11065 GCA_037577075.1 Alestopetersius hilgendorfi | reverse complement strand
CTCGGTTAAATAGTTGACTCAGATTTAAGCTGTTTTTCAGGTAAGAAACAGTCTTGAAATTCTTAAGCACTGATGTACGTCGCTCTGGATAAGAGCGTCAGCTAAATGCCGTAAATGTAAATGTAAAAGTAGAACAACACTCATAGAGCACCCACCCATTTGTAGATTTTCAGGCCATGAATGTGTTTCATTGAGTTGCATTTTAACATACTTCAATGTTAATTCAATTCGTTTATTCATGTTTGTTCTCTGTCTCTGTTCAGCATACCAGGCAGCTCTATCTCTGGGGCAGGACCCAGCCAATGACTGCCCAGACCGGCAGCGCATCGTTCGCATCATCATCCAGAAGAGGGGTACTAATGAACCCATACTGGGAGCAGACTATCGGGAACGCAAGATCACCATCCAGAACAGTGAGTCTAGCATTGACTAAGTCTTTTAAACTATTTCTTCAGTAGAGAAATAGTCTTATTTGACCTTACCTTAATGAGCCAAAATGTGTCTGTTGTCTGAAGGCCCTAAGCTAATGTACTGAGTAACGCATGATTATCACATGATTTCTAATGTGGTGATTTTTATTATACTAATTGCATTTTATTACATTTATTACATCTTGTTACATTAGAAACATTGATCTATAACAACTGGCAAAAGCTTGCTAATACAACTATATTAGATTCAATGTGTATGCCTGAGCTTTGTCCATTTTCATATTTCTTACCCGATTGACTAAATTAGGGATACAGGGATAATTGTGTAAATTGCCTTTCGCTTTAAGCAGCATGAAAAACTGTCTCTATTGTCTTTCATTAACTGTTACAACAGCACTGAAGAAAGTTTCCTGAAGAAAGTCTTTCTGTGAGGTCAGTTGAGGTTCATTTGCTCTAAATATGTTTTTTTTGCAGAAGCAGATCTAGTTATCACTGAGGTCATGTGGTGGGACAATGGTATGTATTTCTGCTCCATTGATGCAGCAGGGGACACCATTGGAGACTCTGATAAGGAAATCAGACTCATTGTTTACAGTAAGAAACCTCATACTCGCTCATTGTAACCACTAATTCACTGACCAATCTAGTAGTTGTTGCATTGCACATTTTGACACAGAAAGATCGCTGCCAAATAGAATGTGATACTATGTCTTCTCTCCTTTCTTCAGACTGGCTGACGGTGCTTTTTATCATAATTGGAGCAGTGCTACTGCTCATACTGTTTGGTGTCTGCTGCTGTCAGTGCTGCCCTCAGAAGTGCTGCTGCTATGTACGCTGCCCCTGTTGTCCCAAAACATGCTGCTGCCCGGAGAAAGGTACCAGCACATCTCACAGATGCTCAGTCAGATTGAAATCCAGGGACTTTGGAGGCCAGAGCAACTATCTTATGTCCGTAATACAATTCCTGAGCATATTTTGTTTCAAGGAATATTATTCTGCTGACAGAGGCCACTGTCGGTCAGGAATATTGTTACCATTAAGGGGCTTCCCCAGGCTTGTCTTCCTTTAGAAATGCATCCTGGTACCATCTCTTCCTGAGAATTGGGGTGGATCCAAAACATTTAATGAAGTGATGTGACAATTTTTGACATATGTGAACACACCACAGCACACAGTGTAAAACTCACAAAGCAGCGGGCAGCAAGGAACACAGCTCCCGGAAGACGTCAGACCATTCCCTGGTCCATAGACCACTCTTACTACTCTGACTCTGGCTTTGAAGCTTCATATAGTTTCAAGATTACTTTGTCATCAGCACCTGTGAACATGTGCATAATGTGATGAGACATGTCTCCACAGACCACAGCGCAGGATAAAGCAAACTGCAAGTTATGACAGAAACATATACAGACAACACAATAAATAGACCTCACAAATGTGTAATAGTAATGTAACAGTAATGAGTGGATGCTATGTAAACCTTTCAGAATGATTAGTATTGCACCAAAAGTATGTTAATTGTACAGTTAGAATTACTGAACAGTGCAGGGGGCGACAGAAACAGAACAGCAGTGTAACAGTAGTGTGAATGGCATGTAAATCTGAGACAATGCAGCAAGTTGCAATGCATTGTGTATTCTGACATCTTTCTGTCATAGCCAACATACTGTTTTTCAGTAAGCCTTTACCTCCCAGTCTTGGGTGTGCATTACCCTGCCCCTATTGCTGTTTCACTGGCCCTTTCTTTGACCACTTTTGGATATTCTGGAGATGTGCCGACTAATGTTGTCAAAAAATAGATTCTCAGATACTAATTGATACAAAAACGTAGTATTAAGTTTCATATCAATTAGCACTGGTAACGATACTTAAATGCCAGTTTTGCATCTGCCAGTTCATGGAAATTGCTGGCAGACTACAACAATTTTCAACAGGCATAGAAGTTGGCAGCCTGTTCCCCAGGCTACCTGGAGGACACAATGTTTACATGATTGCAAGCTCGGGACTCATTTAAAGGTGCGTGCCAATTTTTTCCTCTGTAGAGTGTCATCGGGAGCTTTGGGGCTTTGGAGGCCTGAGGCTCTCCCCCCGGGCTCTCTATGGAGGAAAAAGAAGCATGCACCTTTAAATGAGTCTGTCACAGAGCATTTTGCCCCGTAGCTCAGCTGGGGAACAACCTAGTGCCACAAAATTTTACATGGACCCTCAGCTGCCCCAGACCTATCAAATGAGGCCGGTGGCGAAGCTCTCCTTCCTGCAGAAACGGCATGTCGCTCTGAGGGCCAAGCCACGCCAAATTTGACATACAGCTAGATCTCTGTGAAACTTTTCCAACGAGCCCTCGTTTGCCCCCCTAGCCCACGGGGATACGTAGTTATTAGTCCAAAACCTTCCCCCATTGTTCTCTACAGAGGGGGGGTAAAAAGCGTTGTGCACCTTTAAATGCACTGCCAAGTTCGAGATGGCTAAAACAGAGCACTGCGAAATTTTACAGGGACCCTCAGATACCCGAGATCTATTGAATGGAGCCGTTCGCAAAGCACTCCTGCACAGAGTACAGGTGTGACGGTCCAGTGAGCACACTTTAAATTATTTATTAAAAAGTTAGTGTGTTTGTTTTTCTCCCCCTATAGTATCTAAAATAGTATCGAGTATTGAGCACCATCCTTAGTATTGGTATTGAGTTTGAAATTTCAGTATCTTGACAGGTCTAGCTCTGTCTAGCCCACAGTATGGATCTTGTCAAAGTCACTCAGATCTTTATGTTTGGCCATTTTTCCTGCTTCCATCACATCAACTTTAGGAACTATGTGAACTTTCTGCCTAAAATATCCCACCTCTTGGCAGGGGTAACAATAGCATCAGTCTTATTCATTTGATCTGTCAGTAGATTCAGTGTTATGGCTGATCTATTTTTGTTTTTTTTTTCTTTTCAAACTTCACAAAAGGTGTAATGCATGTAAACTAATGACACATAGTGTAAGCTTAATGTATCCCAAATTAGTGAACATCTATCTGTGTTTCTTTCTTTTCCGTTTTTAGCGGTGATGCAACACAGGATGATGCGCGAGGCTCAGAAAGCCATGGTTCCCTGGTTCCATGGCCAGCCCATCTATTCTCCTGTTGGCTCTAATGGATCCTCTCAGGCAAACCCTCTACTGTACTCAGGTCCAAAACACAATCTATTATCACTCTGTTATATACATCCTTCTTAGAACTGTTTAAGGTGCTGCTTCATTCACAAGTCATTAATTCTGACTATAAATTTCTCACCTCCCCAATTTACAGGATCTTTTTCAGAGTATCCTTCTAAACAAAGTATCCCTATGGGACCAATGTTCGTCCCTCCAGCCCAACATGAGATACCTATGGTTCTTCCACTTGGCGCCCAGGCCAATGGCAGCATGCATGGGAGCGTGCCGGGTACCTTGCATGGCAACAACCAAATGATAGACTTCTTGGAGAATCAGGTGAGGACTATGGATGTAGGAGCTCCACTGCAGCATGCACCTCAGTATATGGTGGCCCCTCAACAAATGGGCTTTCAACCACAGCCTGTGCAGCCCATGCAGCCACATACACAGCCCATGCAACCACATACACAGGCCGTCCCCTTTACCCCCGGGCCGCCCAGCATGCTCTCGGCACTGGACGAGATGGGTGTGCAAGGCATGGAGCGCAGGGTTATACAGCTACCTCCAATCGTGGGCCGAGCCCCGAGCCTGGCCTCTCGCAGGGCTCCGAGGGATAACCGTGGGATACTCCGCTTCTCCAGCCAGTCCAGCAGCAGCTCGAACCGCACAAGACATCCCCGTGAAGACTCTCAGAGGAATCCTGGGTCACAGCGGCGCGGGATCTTGCGCAGTTATAGTGATGAATCAGACTGGGATGACAGGCATGGTGGCCGAGGCTCCAAGGGACGCAGGGAAGGTTCAGGTGGCGGGCGCTCGCGCCCACAAGCCCGCAGCAAAGAGGAGCTGATAGAGGAACTGCAGCGGGCAAATCTTCGCCGTGGCTCCTGGAGCTCAGAGGAGGACAGTCACAGAGGAGCCGCAAGGTCACGGGACAGAGACTGGCCCGAGAAACCCCCCAGTTACTCCTCCATCGAGATCCGGCCTGGCCACAGCAGGAGGTCCAATGAACGACACTCGGTGAGAATCATGCACCCAATCTAGATCTAAATCATTTATTATTCAGTAATATTAAAGTAAATGAATGTAATAGTAACGACTGATGCCAAACAGTGCAGTAAAGTTAGTGTATGCAAGGCTGCCAACTCACAGTACTGCAGGCTTTCTGTTGCTTTATATTCTACTTTCAAATTAAACATTGTTAAATACATTCATTTATCAAAATGTTTGTTTTCTCAGTCCCTTTTTGCTGATATTGTGTCTCTCTGCTTTCATTATTTCTTCTTTTATTATTATTAATTTTTTGTTTCTAAGCTCATTCTTTTGTTGTGGGTACGTTTTGAATTATGTGGGTGAGTCTTAGAAGAAGGTCTCACAGTGAATGCCTATAAGTGAGCCGGATTAAAGAGTGACAGGACCTATTACCCCTGGCCATACCTACTTCGTTAACCGCATAGTGTCCTCTTGTACTGACTTTTCAGTAATATTAATGACACTGAGTGAATAATGATGTAAGGGAGGGTCTCTGAGACAGCTGAGAAATGTGTTAATTATAGTTGGGCTGGTGGTAGGTGATGCCTCCCTTTCCATTTAATATGCTTAATATGACAAGAACAGACAAGATAGAACAGGTGTGGTTTGATTTCAGTTGAACTTTAAAAACATCAGTACAATTCTGCACTTAATGCAATGGTGATGTTTCACAGAATGTAAACTCCATACCACATCCTCACATTGTAAGTGGTAGTTAAACTGGTTGTTGATAAAAGGCCACAGTTGAAACACTGTCATTACAGATAGCAGCTCATTATCCTTGCACACATTAAGCTGCTTATCCTCTGAAAAAGTCTCTCTAGCTCTCTGTCTGTTAATGTCACCTCTGACAGTATTATAATTGGATGGAAACAGAATAAAATAGTCTTTAAAAGGATCCTAATTTGATTAGTAGTTATTAGTAGAATATTCCCTGATTGGACCCAATTTCATTTGGTCAGATCAAATTGGGACATTCCTAGAATCTAGAAACTGAATCAGAATGGTTATAAACCATTAGTAATGTAACGTAAATAATGTAAAATAAATTATCGTTTAGTTGTATGATGATATAGGTTCTCAGATTCATCTCGTCTCTTCACTTTTGTCCTTTACATTCTTACACAACCTCTCAAATTCTTGTTTCTCTTCTCCCCAACTCCCATCTCCATCTCTCCATCTCTTAGGATAAGAGCTCTCGCAGTGGCTTCAGTGTTGTGATCTGAACCACCATCCTCGCTTGTCCTGCATTTTCACCAAGTCTCATCTGTGGACACTTAAATTGGCTTGATTTGGTTTCAGTAATGGGGTGGATGGGGGGGGGGATCCTAGTTTTTTTCCTGTAGAAATTACAGCATTGACATTGACTGGGCAGCACTAGGCTAATGGTAGAACGGGATGAATGATCATGTTAAAGGAGTTTTATTGTTTTAATGTTCCCGTCTTTTACATTTTTTTTCATGTTTTATATTTTTAGATTGCTTGCCTTTACATTTTGTGAGCACTGTCTTTCCAGACAGTGCAAATATTTTATACACTGTGTATTTTTATTAGTCGTTGACTAGCTATAATTCAATTTCAATTGAGAATTCTTGCGTTTACATGAATTCTGTTTGTGTTCAGTGTGGTGGTGGGTGTCTTTTGTCGGTGCTGTTTTTTGTACGATATGAAGGAAGATTATCTGAACACACTTAACTTGCCTTAAATGTCTCCTCGCCGTGTCCTGATCATTCCATTTTTTAGTGTGTGTGTGTGTCCTTCTACTTCTCCTGTACCACTCATTCAGCAAACAGAAACTGGTGAGGTTTATCTTCATCCAACTTTTCTGCTGCCTTTCACTTTCTATGAAGAACAACTGTTACGTTGTTGCTGAATTGGCATCGCTGTTCTTTGTTGGTTTCCTTTGCTAACACCTGGACAAAAACAGAGACGTGTTGTTGTGTGTGTTTAGCATGTGTGGTGAAACTCAGACTTTGTGGTAAGAAAAGGCAACCTGTGTGTTTCTGATATTGCTTGCCTTGCCACGCCGTGTGCCTCATTCACCTCTAGTTTCAGATGACCTGCTTTTGAAGGTCAGACTGTAATACATAATGGAATTCAGCTCCTTTTGCATATATTTCATGGCCTGTCTTTAGCCACGTGTGTTTGTGTCGCTATTTGAAATGTGTTTATTTTCTGTAATTGTATTTTGTAAAAAAAAAAAATCATCAAATTATATCTGTTACGATTGATGAATAAAGACATTTATGAATGACCATAGAGCAGCATGTTGACTCATTTCTCAAATGTGATCTAAAAGAGGATTTTTCTTCACTCTTTTTAATGGAAATTATGAACAGTACTAAGAAAAGTCATAGTGTCAGTCATGTATGCTATATGGACAAAAGTATTGGGACAAACCTGTTTTTCAGGTTACTTCCAGTGAAGGGCTTACACTTAAGGCTGACCTTAACACCATGCCTCCAACTTTGTGGACACCGTTTAGGGAAGAACCTTTTCTATTCCAGGATGCCTGTGTCTCAGTGCACATCGGGGTGAAAGAGCTTGGCTGGCCCACACAGAGGCCTGACCTCAGCCGCATCCAATACCTTTGGGATGAACTGGATTAGAGATTCTGAGCCAGGCCTCATCCAACATCAATGCCTGACCTCAATGCTCTACAGAAGTAATGAACAAAAGTCTTGTGGAAAGCTTTTCAAGAAGAGTGGAAGCTGTTATAGCTGCAATGGGGTGACCAGTTTCATGTTAAAGCTTATGTATTTAAAACCAACGTCAATTACAGTTGGTGTAATACTTTTACTGGGCACAATGGAATTAATACTGAATGACTCAGAGAAGCCAAAACCACTCATGCTGTGTCAAAACCACCCTCAAGCTGTGGGCTGTTTTCCTTTACCTCGAAATCTACTAGGTTATCTGAAAGATGAAGGAAGTACAGTAGAAGCTTTAGTGTTGTTTTGAACTCGATCCCTCTCTGTGATTGGAGAGGGGGACGAAAACAGGCGGGCCCAGACTGGACTGTGGTGGAGCAAAAGAGGTTCAATGTCAAACGAGCTTGAAGCTCCTGGATCACGGGATTGCAACATCCACCGGCAATAAACAGCAGACAGGAGGCAGACAGGGACTACTGCAGTCAAATCACATGCAGGTTGAAGCTGGTTGTGCACAGGAGTGAGAGAAAAACCTCAGGTACTGCTGTTTTTTTTTTTTAGATGGAGGAATTGTTCATGATCCGTGCTATCACAGCTAGCTTGCTAACTCACCAGACTAGCTTGTTTAAACTGAAAAACCTTAGCTTTTGTCCGCTGTACAGACACTTTATGTGGTCTCCTGGTGTCTTAATATCACCTACTATTGTTTAATTTCCTCAAAGTGATCCGTTTTAGAGGCCAAGGCCCGTTGTTGTTATTTACATTTTGAGAGAGAAATTGCTGAAGACGCAGATGATGTTTGGCTCGACTCATATTCCTTTTCTTCCTCTGCTCATGTAGGAAACATGAACTCAGTCTCTGGCAAGAGTGTCCTGTCTCTGTGCAGACGGACCTCGGGAGCTCTGTGGGCTCTCTCCAGCCCGGTTCCGGGGGCTCTCGGTGCAGGCAGACCTCTGCTCCTCGGCGGCGTGAGAGTCTGCCACTCGGGCTCCCGCTCCAAACTCAGTGTCAGCACCAAAAAACGAGGCTATGATATTACTAGAAACCCTCAGCTCAACAAGGTAAACATCCCAAAACCCTCCTCAAGGATCTTTCATATGTGAGTCAACAGGTTGAGAGATGCTAGTGTTGTGCCCGAGGGCCTTTTCTACTGGTACATCAATACAGGCAACAATCTATCTAGATCTCATCTGGCTTTGATACTTGGGCGATTTCTTGATGATTCATCTAGTATCGAACAAGAAAAAGTCTTTTGCTGAGTGTGAATGGGGAAACAACTGAAATGTGCAGTTTAAGAAAGTGGGAAAACACTAAAATGTACAGGGTAAGTAAAAAAGGGAAAACACTAAAAGATGCATGGTTGAAATAAGAGAAAACAGTCAGATGTGCAGGGCAGTGCATAGTTGAAGTATGTATGGGGAAAAACAGTAAAATGCGCATAGGTGAAATAAGTATGAGAAAACACTAAAATGTGCAGGGTTGAACTATCTGTGGGGAAAACAATCAAATGTGCAGGGCTTAAGTATGTATGGGAAACACTAAAATATGCACGGTTGAAATAAGTATGAGAAAACAGTAAAACTATGGAGGGCAGTGCAGAGTTGATGTATGTTTGTGGGAAACCCTACAATGTGCAGGGCAGTGCAGAGTTAAAGCATGAAGAAAACTGAAAAGTGCAGGCCAGTGCAGTTCTCCAGGACAGAGTTTGGAAGTGTGCATGAGCTTTGACAGACGCGCATGACTGAGTGAGTTTTACAAGGTGCTATATCCATGGCATCGGAGCTTTTACTGATAAGACTGAGAGAATCTGTGGACGGGGAATCAGAACTGGCATGCCCCTTGGTTCTTCCTGCTGAAACTGTACAGTCAGCGTAGTGGTGTCAGTCCTAATGACATTAAATATGTTTCCTTTAGACACCCCGAAACTTGTGGACCAATTTTACTGTATTATATTTATTGTAGTTTTGGGGTTTAGTCTTGTGTTTTGGGGGTTGAATTCTATCCTGTGTGCTTTCTTTTGAAAGATGGGAAGCTGCATTAAAGGATATGACTTAGGGCTTTGTAGAGGAATGTGAGTGTCATGAAATTTGTCTTCTCCTAAAAAGTGCTTTGAGCTGCACTCTGTATCCTGTTTTGAAAGTTTTAAGCAGTTTTCTTTTTAAAAAGACAGTAAGGGTTAAACACAAGTATAGCTGGACCTAAGAGAGTTGGACTAGCAGTATGAAACAAAGAGGGAGTAGGCAGAGGAGCGGGGGAGGGAGAGTCATTCAGACTTTCCATTGGTCAGAAATAAATAGACCCAACATGTGGTATGTGTTTCTCCTCTGCTGGGATCTTGCCCAGACCTCAAAACAGACCCTAATGCAGTGTGAGTGCTTCATTTCAACCATATTATGGGATGACTGTGCAGTTTTGGCCTGCATCCATTATTTACGTGTTTGACGAAGGCGTGGTTCTGGTCTTGCAGGGCATGGCATTCACCCTGGAAGAGAGGCTCCAACTGGGCATCCATGGCCTGCTGCCACCGTGCTTTCTGTCCCAGGACGTTCAGGTGCTCCGAGTCATGAAGAGCTATGAGACACGCAGCAACCCACTTGACAAGTAATGTCTCACAACAGAGAAATGCTGAGATCTGATCACTCAAACTGCTTTCAGAGGTGGTTAGGGACAGAAATAATACTAGCCATGTAATAATACTAATAATGTCCAGATGTGTTTTCAGCAGCAATGAGGGACCACCAAATCAACTATGTGCAGCTTTCTCTATATCTCCTGTCCTTTCATTTAATCCAGTTACTTAAATACTGCCCATACAAAACATGAACAAGGACTCACAGGACACTTTAGTCTGATAAGAATAGCAGTGAGAGACAGATGTGGTAACTATGTGCCGTGCCCTTCTTTCAGTCATGAAATGAGATTTCAAGTGTAAAACAGCTTCACACCTCATTTACTTTTCATCAGTGCATGCATAACAGATATGAGATATGATCAGGACCATCAGTCATTACCTAGGGCTATTGCTGTTTTATTACATTTGTCATTTATTGATTTCTTTGACAAACACAAACCAGGCATAGTCTGTCAAATATTCCAAAATACTAAATTGGGAAAGACAAAAATGGAAGCTTTATATAAAAAAAAACCATCCAGCCATGAGATTGTGCCTTTTACTGTGAAAAACACCAGTAGGATACTTCATATATACATTATTAGCATGCAGATAATCAGCTAGAATATAAATACAAATATCTAATGCATATTTGTTTTTCTCTTTTTTTATTCCCACCTCTTTTTCTCATTCTCTTTGACTTTGTCATGTTTTCTTGCAGGTATATCTTGCTGATGACCCTGCAGGACAGGAACGAGAAGCTCTTCTATCGTCTGTTGACCTCTGACATTGAGGAGTTCATGCCTATTGTTTACACTCCTACCGTGGGCCTGGCTTGTCAGCAGTATGGCCTGGCATTCAGAAGACCCCGGTCAGACAAGTTCCAAAAACACACTGATTTGCAAAATGACATGCTTACCTTTCATGTACACTAAATCTGGTTTTGAAATAAATGATATTGAGGTTATTCACTGAAGATCTGTTCCCATATTTTTCCAGTGGACTTTTTATCACCATTCATGACAAGGGCCACATTGCTACCATGCTGAACTCATGGCCAGAGGATAACATCAAGGTGTGTGGATCATGAATTAACTTGAAACATGCGCACATATGTTGGGTGTTATTTTCTCATGTGTGTGTGTGTGTGTGTGTGTGTGTGTGTGTGTGTGTGTGTGTGTGTGTGTGTGTGTGTGTGTGTGTGTGTGT
>JBBIGB010306791.1:0-11073 GCA_037577075.1 Alestopetersius hilgendorfi | reverse complement strand
TGTGTGTGTGTGTGTGTGTGTGTGTGTGTGTGTGTGTGTGTGTGTGTGTGTGTGTGTGTGTGTATGTATGTGTGTGTATGCTCTTAGGTGCTGTTTGCAGATGGCACAGTCAGTAGCAGTCCAGACTCTGGGCCAGTGTGTGTGTTGGTCCCCAGCAGCCCCCAGCAAGAGGAGCAGTCTACAAAAAGCACGCCCAGAGAGATCAAAGAAACCAAACCCAAGAAAGGTTAAATACATCTCGGCACACTATGCACTGTGCTATAACTGTACAAAACTGCAAGCCACTAACACAACCACACTGCACTTAATTATAATCAGGCACACTCACTCATAACTACACCTTACACACAATTGGATACTTAAAATTGTATACAGTTAAACATAACTATACATTACACACAGCAGCATGTAGTATTTAAGTGTCGTGTTTGCGTGATGTGTTCAGAAAAGTGACACACTTGCAGGAGGTACCTACAACAACAAAGGCAGGATGAGAAAACCAAGGGAGCCTTGAAGTCAGTGTGGATAACTTTAAGCAGATGGATGTAAACCATCAAAACAAACCAGCACTGGGTTTAAAGTAGCTTCGGTTAAACAGGTGAACAGAGCAGAGGCAGCACATAGTACAGAGAACAGAAACAGTTCTCTAACAAAGCCTCTGGCATGGTGCTGCTCTATCTTCATGGCAAATACAGTGTGGAGAGGTCCAGCCATTTAGGTCTACCTGGTCAGTCTTCAGTGACTAAGAGGAACTATCAGGAGTACAATTTTTTTGTATTCGATTTGAAGAATAGACAGACAGATCGACTGACCGACCAAGCGAGAACGCCACACTAGCCGTAGGCATGATGGAGATCGGACTGGGTATTTGTAGGGAGAAGAGGGAAAATGAAACAGGTGTCAATAGTCAGATGAATGGGAAGAGTGAAAACAGGTGAACAAGGAAGTGCCAGGCTCAGTGTCATGGCAAACAAAATGACACGGAGTGTGGATCAGGAGGTACAGCCATGACAGTATGTCAGTTTGTAGGCTTAACCAAACCTCTCATTGAGAAAGTCCTGTATTTAATTACCATCCAGTATTTGATTCAGATATTTGATCATTCGTGCATTAAATCAAGTGCTGCTAGTGGAACTTAATAAATCCATGCAATCTGTGGAGTATTCCAAGAAATAATGAGCCACACACTCATGTTCATCTACTGTTCTAACTAACATAGCAAAAACTTTTATTGCATATGTTTTTTTTTGTAATATGTTTACAGACAAATAAAACCACTTACTGCCAAGAGGTTGATTGTGTAGATGTTAGGTCCTTTATACAAAAAGGTTTTTCTCCATTTCTACACTTTGCACTTCTCCTCAGGAAAGTCCAGTTCCAAATTAGTTGTTGGAGAAGTTCCAGAGCCCCCACTAAAGGAGGAGTGTAAAGATCGGCAAGAAGGTGAAGCTATGAAGGTGATGGGTGGATCATGGACCACAACCACGCCTTCCGGTTTCAGAGTGGCTTCCCTCGGTGGCAAATTGGTGGAAGTGCAGCCCCTTCAAGCCTTCCATGCTACTGATCCTTTCAGCCAGAGTGTAAGTACTTAATCTAGTCTCAAGTTTTGAGTTTGAATCCCAAGACTGCCAGAGGCATCCCTGAGGCAAGTTATGGTACCCCACAATGTTCCTGGGCATTGTGTTTTATATATATATATAACACAGTGTGAACAATGTGAAAGTCATTAGGGCTGTCAAATGACTAATAATTACAAAAAATATATATTACTCATCATATTTATTTGCTTAAATTTTACCTTAAAGAAAGATACTTTCACTTTTCAGTATTTCGCTGGCATTTTAATTTTAATATTTCATTGGCATTGTCTGTCTTAATGTAAATTAAAAGAAAAAATTGTGTAAAATGTAAGCAAAGCAAATGCATCACAAAGTTGGAAGCATGGCCAAAATGTCTTTGTATGCTGAAGTATTAAGAGTGCCCTACACAGTAAGTGTGAAAATCAGGTGTCCCATTACTTTTGACCATATATTGTATACTGGGTGTGTTTAATTCCTGTAAGAAGGACTCATCGTTTTGTCTGTTTCAAGTGGTTTAAGCTGTACTTACAGCATGTTAATCACACTGTTTGTGTTTATCATGCATCATGTTGTGATGGTGCAAACCATTTGTGTGAAATGTCTATGAAAAAAGTTCCACAGCTGTAATATCTGCCTGATGTTCATTGTTCTACTGTTTTAGGTTGTGATAACGAGGGAAGACCGTGTCCTGTCTGTGCTGGGGAAGGATGGAACCCTCATAGTGGACCATGTAGATGGAACTAGAATTACTACTTTCTACCAGCAGAAGGAGCCAGTGCCACAGCACAGTTCAGGTCAGGAGAAATCAATGAGAAGTTCAGAGATGCGAAACCTACGGAGGCTTCTTAAGAATTAAGAATGTTCTTATTGAATTCTTAAATAGGCTATTGGGGTAATATTGGGGTAAAATTTGTAATATTGCCTTTAAATTACAGTCTATGACAGACAGCATGTGCTACATCGTATGTGCCACATGGTGGCTCAGTGGTTAGTGCTATTTTGTGTGGAATTTGCATGTTTTCCCTATGTCTGCTTGGGTTTCCTCCCACCATAGAGATGTGTAAAGTGTCAATTTGACACACGTGTACACAGCACAGCACACAGGGTGCAGTGTGTGGGCACAGTAACTTGCTCAAAAGGTACTTCAGTGTTGCTGCTGACAGTCCTGCGATTCAAACCCACAGCCTTGCAATCACAGGGGCAACTCTCTAACCACCAGACCACCAGCTGCCTCTGCATGCCAGGATTAATAGTCCTGTCACCGGCCTTGACCAAGTAGTTGGTTCCTGGGCGCCAGTGGCGGTGGAAGTGCACAGACACGCATTTTAATTTGTGAATTTACAAAAGGTGCACCCATTGTTGATTCATATACATATCTATAAAACTCAGGAACCACACTACCATCAGAACAGGATGCTCTGGATACATGCGCCTAGAGCCAGAGTCACAGTAGATGCAAAATTTGGCATTGCTGAAAAAATTGTGCAGGCTAGCTAACTTCCAACTTCAAACAGAAATGACACAGACATATATATAGTTATATAGAATATAGTTATGATAAATAGCAATAGTCAACTTCAGCCTTTCCAGCTGCAGTGGGGTGACAGAATTTAATTATTTAATATGATGGTGGTGTATGTTAATTTTCTGTGTGATTATGGTTCAGGAAAGTTTGTTTCTTAAACAGAAAGCTGTGATAAACAGAGTTGATATTAATTCATTAAAATGTAATAAGATTTTTATCCTAAAGCAGAAATGCTACACCCAATATGAATCTCTTCCTCTTCAATATGGCTCTATATTGTTCTATTTTATATTATTTATTTTTTATGAGAAACATCAGCCATAAAATTAAAGTTTTTGTGGGTTTTTTAAGCTGCTTCCTTATTTGTAGTAGATTTCTGGACACAAATTAGTGACAAATTGTAATTTCCAAACGCCTGTATACGATCTTGCCAAACATAGCAGCAGCAGCGTTTCTCACTACACAATCGGCCCTGTTTGCACTTCACATACACACCACTGTCAAAAACGTATTACTTACCAGCCCCAAGTCAGCTCTATTCGCTCCTGTGCATATGAATTTTGAGAGTTGTGCAGACAGCTAATAATTCTCTATAATTTATGAATGCATTTTCTTCCTTCCTGTTTATCAGGGAAATGGCTTTGAGGTTTAATAATCTAGCTGAAAAGTGTGTTGCCAGCACTGCGGTTAAAATAACATGAAAAAGGTTAAGCAATAGGCCGCAGCTAAAACACCATGTCTACTCCAAAAGTAGTGCACTTTGTAGGTCATAAAATAACTGTCTCCACACTCAAATGCCCTATTATACACAAAATAGACAAAAGTTTTGGGACACATCTGTTTTTTAGGGTTTGGGCTAGGCCCCTTACTTCCAGCAAAGATAAATCTTAATGCTTCAGATTCTTGCAGCATACTAAGACAGTTGGACATCACCATACTTCCAACTTTGTGGATGCAGTTTGGGGAAGAACCTTTTCTATTCCAGCATGACTGTACCCCAGTGCACACAGCAAGCTCCGTAAAGACGGTGTGGAAGAGGCCAACACAGAACCCTGACCTCCACCCCATCCATCACCTTTGGGATAAACTGGGACGGACATTTTGACTCAGGTCTTCTCGTCCAACATCAATGTCTGACCTCATAAATGCTCTACAGAATGCAAATTCCCACAGACACACTCCAAAGCTTGTGGAAAGCCTTCCAAGAAGAGTGGAAACCACCAGCTCCATATTAACGTTTATGTATTTGAATACAAGGTCATTAAAGTCCCTGTTGGCAGTATACTATTTTCCATATAGTGTATATTTAATTTGAAATTCATTTCTATTCTGTTTTAAAATTTCAGTTTGTGAGTGCTATTTAAATAGAAGTCTCATGACTTGTGCAGTGCACTGTATAGGGAGTATGATAACGTTTACATTTACGTTTATAGCATTTGGCAGATGTTCTTTTGTAATCCAAAACACACTGGTAAACCTTGGTTTAAAATTTAGAGCTGCTTGTGGACTAAGATTCTACAAGAGATGGAGTTACTACTCTACCAGGACCCTCTCAGATCACACACACAAAAGACTTGTTTGCATTAGTTAAGTTGGACACGAACATGTAATTGTTATCTACATGGGAAGAGGTTGTGCTTGATGCTCTGAGCTGATAGATGAAACGGATCTGGACCATTTTTGACTTTGTGGGTTTTAAGAATCAGTTTTAAATCTAATGTGGGCTAGCAAAGGAAGCCAGCGAAGCAATAGCAGTATTAATGTCATGTGTGAGAAAACTGGTGCATTGAAGACCAGACATGCTCCTGCATCTGTAGAGGTCTTGTGGTCTTCAGAGGATGGTCAGCCAGGAGTGAGTTACTGAAGTCTAGTCTAGAGATGACAAGTGACCTCAGAAGTGAGGTTGCTTGTCTCAGTAATGTCACGATTTCATATTTAGTCTCGAAAATCAAAGCAATGAGCAGGGTTTTGTCTTGTCTTCCTATCATCCAATCTGAATGTCTTACTCTAAAACAGAGAGAATGAAACCTAAAGCAGAAAATTAGCTGTTATTTATAAAACCCATAGTGGTTTTTACATTAAGCACAGACTTGCTACTTTTACAGCAGGTCTTTTAAAATATGCTACCCCACTAACACAGCACAGACAGGCAGCATCATAGACTACAGTGCACATCCTCGATTTGCACTATACATGCACATGTCCTTCTCTCACACTCCTCGCACTACAGGCACTACTACCTCTCAGTCTTTCCCAGCTCACCATCTTATCCTTTGAATTCCATTCTGTTAAAGTAACATATCCAACTAAGATCCATATCATTGTCCTTTATTGCCCTGTCTCAGACTGTCTGGCTGACATCTCCTCTTGGATGATGGCCCACCACTTCAAGCTGAATCCCAGCATAACTGAGCTTCTTTTTATCAAATGGAGTCCATCACCAAGCCACAACATCACAGTTTCCTTTGAGAACTCTGTTACCGTCAACCTCAAAGAAGGTAAGAAATCTTGGTGTCCAGCTACACGAAGATGTCATCCTTGTCGCACGTTGACCAGATCTCCAGATCATGCAGATACATCAGAAGAATCTGACCCTTTTTCACCACTGAAGCTACGCAGTTACTTGTCCAGTCTATGGTCATCCCTAAATTGGACTACTGCAAATCTCTACTGGTGAACTTCCACTGAAGGTAATGAGAACACTTCACTGCAGCTGCACGGTTAGTTTTCAATGTTCCTAAATTCTCACACACTACGCCTCTACTACAAAACCTTCACTGGCTCCTTGTAACCGCTCGCATTAAGTTCAGAACCATAACACTTGCCGTCAAGCCTAAGAACGGACATGTACTTCCTTACTTGTCTGCACTGATCAAGCAGCGTGTCACTTCTCGTCATCTCAGAGCTTCAAGCACTGCTCATCTTGAACCTCCGATGCTCAAAAGAAGAGGAAGACATGAATCAAGATTCTTTTGGCCCCCCAATGGTGGAACAAACTCACTCTAGTAATCAGATCTGTGGAGTCCCTCACTGTCTTCAAGCTTTGTCTGAAGTCCCACCTCTTAAAGGAGCACTTGGTGACTTACCAGTCCTCTCATTTATCTCTTATACATCATCTTTTTTATATTTAAAAAAATCTTCTGGCCCTTACCCTCTTAACCGTTTGTCCTTACTTGTGTATTAACCTCAGATTTTTTTCTTTTGTCAGGGTTTGTTTAGGTGTGTAACTTAGTTGGCAGTAACTTGGTAAAAAGCAGGTGTTGGTTTTAGTTTAGCTTTGAAGAACAGGCATAGTCTAATTAAGCACTGATGTACATTGCTCTGGATATGAGCATCTGCTAAATGCCGTAAACGTAAACCCCATGGTTGACCCACACCCATAAAGTAAACACAACCCCTTAAATACCTAAACATAAAACCCAAGCACCAATAACATAACAGAAGCACTAATCATCAACTAAACACAGCTGAAACACATAACATAACACAAACTCCCAAACCAAGAACAGAATAAGGATGGCCCCAACTGGCTGTCAACCCACATTGCCCTCAGCCCTGACAATAAGGAGGACTCGGTTACATCCCAACCCATTTCAGGGCGCAATTTCTTTTCCCACATTCCTCCTCCAAGCAGAGAGTGTCCTCCCAAAAAAACATTTCCTTTTGAGTATGAAAGATAGATCACACAGAGCTCATTACGGAGTTTTTAACTAGGCACACACATATATATGAAAGATACAAATACACACATATATAAAATACATTGTGAATGGTTTATAGTTCAATGATTATACAGAGAAGGTTGATACATGGGTGGAACATAAAGAAAATAACAATTCTTACAACAGGTAAATTAAAAAATCAAGTATTGTATCTGCACTTGTCTTACAGCCTGAGAATCCACATTGTTTGATGAGTCGAGTTCTGGCAAGAGTGGGTGTAATGTGATGATTGAGGTGTGGAGTTACCATGATGCTTATTGGTTGGGTATACGATTCTGGCACTTTAATGTTTGCTAGATTATCCTCACAGCTCCAGTGTAAAACTTAAAAAGGACACTCCAGACATGAGATAGGGCAATACATTTGACCTTTTTGCTGGACTATAACTTTAAGACACATTCATGAAGTCAGCTAATGACATCCACTAGGCTGTCCTCTTCTTTCTTAGTGAGTGTGATGTGCTTCCAGCAGGTCTAAGGGGCAGTAGTGAGTCGAGGAGGGAGAAACTGGTGAGGGTTGAGAGACCGGGGTTCGCCACAGTGACAGTGAACAGCAAGGACAAAAGCTGTGAGCTTCTCTTAGGAGATGGGACGATCATCAGCGCTAATGCACATGGAGCATACACGGTGAGGAGATGGATGGATGGATGGGTGGATGAGTTAAAACATTGGACACAGGGATACATAGATTAATGGGTGAAAAGATGGATATCTGTCTCTGTCTATCTATCTGTGTCTCTGTCTATCTGTCTACCTACCTGTCTCTCTGCCTGTCTATTTATTGCTCTCTCTCTCCTTCCATCTGCAGATTTGTCCCTCTAGTGGAGGTGTTCTCCATGTAGATGAAGATGGTGTGGCCATATACCACTCTGATCCATGTGGAACAGAACCTGAAGGAGACCAGCCTGGTCAGTATGTGATGAGTCACTGTGCAGATGTGCTCTGTCGATCCACTGACTCAGAAGGAACATTGTACCAGGTCAGAGACTTCTGCATCCACACACACAAGCCTAAATCACACACCTCGTAGCTTCCTGACTACTTTTTCTTGGCTAGGCAGTATACACTACGAGATTTTCAACAGTATAAGATCAATTTCAGTTAAACGCATAGAATGAAGGCTGTGCAAAATTCAAGGCTTTCAAATAATTTGTTAATGTAAGAAGCTGTGAAAATCGGTGAACACATTGCATATTATATTATACTCACATGTTATTTTATGTATTACAAATTATAGTAAATGATTCCAAGCAATAGTATAGTTTGATCCATGTTTATAGACTACATATATTTATGCAAAATTTTCACTGTGTTTCTGGATCTACAGGTCACTGCAGATGGTCAGATTTCTGTTACTAGCTCTGCATCTTCACTGCAAAACACAAATACTGAGTCAAAGCCTGAATACAGCTGCAACTTTGATACTCACCTTCCCCGGTAAGACTCTGTTCCTTTTTTTCTGTTCCCAATTATTTACTGTGAAATACCACAAAACTACTCTCTCAGCCCTCTCTGCATCCACCTCTTCATTAAGACGGCACTGACTTGTCTATGTAGTTTAAGACACAAAAAACAAAACAAAAAAACTGTCAGTGGTAGAAAACACCCGGGAAAACTGATTGTTGGTTTTTAAAAATAAACACTTTGGTAACACTTTGCTGTATTCTGTTCAGGCAGGAGGCGCACACGCAGACTTCCATACTTAGAGTCTCTTTTATTTATAATAATAACAAAAGCAGGCACAAACATGAACTTAGAGACATATATACAACAAAGCGTAGAGTGAGGGAGAACAGACAACTAAAACAAGGTCCAAGGGTAACTTAAATATACAAACTAAACACAAAACAGCTGCTGTAATTAATCCCCACATGTTTCAACTCAAGTCCTTAAATAAAACTATGGCGGCCGCTGACTGGGGATGTGACACTTGTTGTCCCTTACACTTTTTTATAATTATTTTTATAGCTCAGAGTAAGCCAAAGTGTATCCAAACCACAATGACCAGTCTGTGCCACCTTCTGTTAGACCTGGATGTGTTTGCAAGATATTCTGGGGATGTCTTTACAGAAAATTAATTATGTGACTATTCCAGAATATTTGTTAGTTATATGGCTCCAGTAAAGCCTTAGGTCATGTCTTACAATAAGATAAGATAAGCCAAGATAACCCTTTATTAGTCCCACAAGTGAGAAAAATCATCTGCATGTGTGGTCCCAATTTTGTTATTCACCAAACTATTCCTTTAAGGATACGAATGTTTAAACATGTTTTGTATTTCAGCTTGTTTATGGTATATTCTAACGGTTCTGCTCTGGAGCTTCTCTGTGCTAAGACTGTAGAGGAGATTCTGAACGAAGCCTACACTGGCCCTTCAGTCGCCGTAATCAAAGAACCTCTTTCGCACACACACGGTGGGAACCCAGCATTTTGCATCATCACCCATTTCTCTCAACTTTAGAAACTTTATGTCACACTGCTGCGTAAATATCAAAACAATCTGTCTTGTAAAATGTTTAGAGGTATAACAACATGTGTATTCGTCCGGTAGCGGTTTAGCACATGCAGTTTAATGAGCGAGTACTACTCAAAAACTTTAAGCTGTAAGTCGTTAGCTATTTATCAACACGCCATGCTAAGCTTGGTGTCTGCACGCCATGCTAAGCCGTAGTAGTAGCCTAGCGGTTAAAGCCTGTGAACACCTGGTGACCACAAAGTCGCAGGTTCAAACCCCCACCACTGTGTGGCTGAGCAAGACACTTAAACCTGCAGGGGACTGTTCCGATAACTAATGATTGTAAGTAGCTCTGGATAAGAGCATGAGCCAAATGCGGCCTTTACCCTTTACCATGACCCCACACAGCCTGTTCATTTGAGTACAGAGTCTGGTCCCTCCCTCTCTCCCTCTCATTTTGGTTTCCTTTTCTCACCTTATTGTCAGCACCTGTTATGCATTTCTCCTTTTAGTTGCCCAGTCTGAACTGGAATCAGGTGTCTGTTCTCCACCATGCTTACTGGCTAGTGTGGCATTTGATTTGTTTGTTTGTCTGTGACCTCTGAAACAGAGTAGATTAAAGTGCTATCCTGGACCATCACTCTTCTGCATTGAAGACACTGACTAGGTAGACCAAATGATTGAAGCTGGCATTTCCTGGGCTTCCCTACTCTACACCACGGAGGGCTTCAAGGAGTCTTCTGGAGTTGTTTCTGTTGTACTGTCTAGCTGTCTAGCAGTGCTGTATTGAGCGCTTTGTTGTGGGATTGTTTCTGTTTAGCTGTTCATCAGAAGCTATGCAGTGATCAGGATCTCCTTTTTTGCTTTTCCCACCCAGACTCCTGAAAAAAACCTCATTTACCTGTCATTTACGATTATGACAGCAAATTGTGACCAATTTTCAGTCCTACATAAAAATATTAATGTTAGTTCCAACACATGAGAAGAACCTAATCTTATGCATTTGGGTTTTTGTTGTTTTTTTTCCCCATTGTATTAAACTCGAACTGAACCATGATGTCTAAACCTAAAGTGTGACTTCTATGTACAATTACACCCCCAGTAGTGACACTTCACTGGGTTTGTCGTGAATCTCTTTAAATCTGCACTAAAGCTATGAGGTTAACAAATTAGTCTTGACACACTTGCCTCAAACCCTGTGTTTAGAGCCAACCAGTAAGGCAAAACCATGGCTATTTCTTTCCTTTCTCCAGAGTAAAACAGATTTGTGCTATGTTCCCCAACAGACATGTTTGGAATCACAATTCTTAAGCCATTCTTCGGAGACATTTACTCCCGCTGGCTCTTGCCCAAACAACAGGAAGACATCATTCCTGCCAACCTCAAAAACCGGACATGGGATAGTTTCCCCACTTCTGAGGTAGAGTCATAGCTAATTTAATTGTTATACATTAAAAAAAAAATTAGTTCTGCAAGGTTTCTGTAGTAAAGGCAGAGGTTCTATGTAGAACCATGAAGATGCAAAAAATACATTAAGGTTTTTCTTTTTTATGATATAAAACCTGATGTAATTGATTACCCAAGAACATTTAAAAAAATGGTTCTATACAGCAGCAAAAGGTGCAATAAAATGGTACTTTATGGATTCCTTTTACATGGGTCACGGTTCGGTACATGATGTCTTTCGGAGAATACACGGTAGGAGAAGACTGGATTGAAGTAATACGGAATCACAGAGGGAACAAAAAGCGCAAGTAAATCATAAACCTGGGTCGTAGTGTGGTGCAATAGT
>JBBIGB010306681.1:0-11081 GCA_037577075.1 Alestopetersius hilgendorfi | reverse complement strand
TTCTGACAACTGTAGTCTATAAACATTAACCATTAGCATAGCTTAAAATATTGATTTAAAGAGCATGTGTGATGACTAGCATACCATGCTAGTTGGTGAGGTACAAGCCCACCCAGGGACGTGATTGGTTATTGTTGGGGTGGCTGGTGCCTTAGTGGTTAGGGAGTTGCCTCTGTGATCCAAAGGTTATGGATTCAAAACCCAGGATTGCTAGTGGCAGCACTGAGGTACCCTTGAGTAAGAAACTGTCCATACACTGCTCCTGGCACCCTATTGCTTCACTTGATGAACATGTTAAATGCAGAGAAAGAATTTCACAGTGTGCACAGTGTACTGAAAGTGTTCACTCACGCCTATAAGGGGCCACTTTACTTTACTTCAAGCTTCCATTAGCTGCAGCCAACTTTATTAGCAATGTAGCTCCAGTGCTGAAATCAAAGAAGCAAACTTCAGTATTGATGTGTAGGTTTTGGATAAATTATTTGTATATAAATAACTAAGATGTGAATGTGTGTGTGTGTGTTTTGTTCAGGTGTTGTCTCTCTGTTGTCCCCACTCTCTGCGTTGGGCAGTAACAGTGTAAGACTGGCCGTTTCTGCTCATGATGGCCAGGGTGTGTCCGCCCTCCTGCCTGCTGACATCTTAATCAATGTCCTGCAAACCGATCACACCCCAGCGCTCTTCCATAAATCACACTACAGCTTCTCTGTCCTGGAGGACGCGCCCGTGGGCACCGTGGTGGGCACCGTCCAGGCTATTAGACCACCCAGTGAGTCTTCATCACATCTGCCTTGCTACTGCACATGTTACACTGTTTTGTACCTCTAAACCTCTGACTTCACAACGATTGGACTACGATTCTTTAAGAAAGTGATTTGCCAAATTCTCACATTTCATCTCACCTTCTCCGAAAAATACACACACGCTAACAGGGTAACACTCAAGCACTTTCCGTGAAATCTCACGCCATGCATGTCCCCCCCATTCCCACCCCCCCGGGTGATAACAATTTTGTCAATCACACCTTCCTGGTAAACAAATACTGTTCATTTTGATCACCCTCAATCCTCATGAGCAGTCATTTTTTTACACCCACAGACACACATACACACACGCACAGACAAAATTGCTTTGAAAATGTAACGAGGGTCAGTTTGTGCTAATAAGGAGGTTGCCACGCCCCTTCATCACCCACTCAGATCACATTCTGTCATTCTGTTTGCCACCCTATACAATACCAGCTGAAAGTTCAACCATAGGTACTCATGAGGACCTTTCTGTACTTTTTCCACACTTCACTTTTAACCTCTAAAATAAATCACTGCTCACCTTCATACCTTTGGAGTGAAGCATAATTAGCATTCAGTGCACTCGTGAGAACAGACTGTTGAGTGGCTTACAAAACTGTGAGTGTTGTGTTAAAGTCTATGCTGGTGCTGGTGTTCTCCAGCCAGCATCAACTCACCCCCATCCTAGTAGAGCAGTGCTGGGTGTCAGAAGCCTGTTTCATCCTGAACTCATGTCAAGCAGCATTAACCCACTTCAGCGTGCCCATAGAAGTGATCCTAACACTTCGTCACGTTCGTCTAATCCTGTGTTAGTGTCAGCCAAACTGCGGAGCGTCAACCTAGTCTACATGGCTGAAACTGACTGCTGAAGGACACTCAGTGCTGTTCGCTTTCTGCACTGTGTATGAACTCCTCTGCCTTCAGAAAGAGAGAGTTGTGGCACCATCATTATTGCTTTACTTCTTTTTTCCCTATTATAGAAATCATTCGTTTTAATTTTTTTTTTTACCCAAATGTACCCGATCAGTCAAGACATTTCTGCTGTGTGAAGATCTTTAGGTTTAGAGTCTTTAGTTTTGGGAAATGAATAATAGTCTGTTCCACAGCTAAAAACAGCCCTGTCTTCAAGCCTATTTTTAGGCCATACTCGAAGTTTATTGTGTTAACAGTGAGTCAGAAACCACATAAGCAAGTCTATTAAAGATTACTGAAAGCTTCCACACACTTTGTGCAGAGGTTTTTTTTGTTGGTTTTTTTGCATTTAAAAATGAAGAAAATTTTGAAAAGTGAAAAAACTGAAAGCAAAGAAACATTCTGATCCATAAAAGAAATCCAGATTCTACTATTTCGTAGTCTCTTAGTGTAAACTAATGCAAATCTGTGATGTTGTCCATGTTAAGGGCTTTGACCAGAAAGGTTAGTGTTAGTATGGGTCTCCGTTTCACTATCGTGTGTGTGTTCAGACTCTTAGATGGATCTGATCCGCTCATCAGATGCTCAAACTAGAGTTTGAGTCACAGCAACTCTGAAACTCATACAAATATTTCAGACATTCTTCTGTTCACTCATTATTTGATCATTGCTTCATAAACTGTTAAAACATATTAAAGTAGAAAGGATTTCAAAATAGAAAGATTTTCACTGGTGGTCTCAGACTTTTGCCCCCGCCCCCCCACCACCGCCACCACCACTCTACATCACTTTAATAATATTCTAAGAAGTGAACTGAAGGCTGCTGTTATCAGGAAACAGACGTTTTCTATGTGTTTCGCTGCACACAGAGATTATAGTGCACACACACACACACACACACACACACACACACACACACACACACACACACACAAGTATTTACGCTTGGTAGACAGTCATTTGAGGTTGTCATTTAGCTGATTAGCCCTTTCTTTGTCCCTCAACAGACAGAATGTGTGTGTGTATGTGTGTGTGTGTCAGTCGGAGGGAGCAGATCTTTTAATCATGAGCAGATTTACCTTCAATAACCTTTTAAAGCTACAATTTCAAATAGCTACAGTTACACTCAGATACACACAGAACTCATGTAACTGCCACACAGACTCATTATTGAACAGAACCACTACATCATCAAAGACGAACCACAGATTTTACAGAAATTAGCTCTTATATTAGATGCAGCAAATCAAACCATTTTCTAACTGGTTTATTTGGGCATCTGCAATCCTGTGGACCATTGATTAATGAGGAGAGGGGTGCAACAATAGATGTGCTACAGTCTGTAACTACATACCTATACGGTGAATGTTTCTAGTTGAGTGGATGTACAAATGGACTGTGACAGTATTTTTTTATTCTTAGCTGACGATAATGGTGAAGTCAGGTTTATTTTTCACTGATATCAATATTTTCATTCATTTGCAGATTCAGTGGAGACCCTTTCATATAAAATCTCTTCTGGAGACACCCAGGGTCTGTTCTCAGTGGATTCCCAATCAGGCGTCATCTCCATCAGCCACAGTTTGGATCACGAGTCCCTGCCCTTCACCCTGCTGACTCTGCAGGCCCACACAGGCACCGTACCCATCTACAGTAGTACACAAGTTAACGTAACCATCACTGACACCAATGACAACCCACCGGTCTTCCCAAAGACCTTGGACCTCATCACCATATCCCCTAACACTCCTCCTGGGACCATACTCTTCATTGCACATGCTCATGATGCTGACAGTGGCGCAAATGGACGGATCCATTATTCTTTGCATCCAGAGAGTGAAATATTTACGATTCACCCCCAGCAAGGGATGCTACTGCTAAACAGTGACATCTCAAAGGATGCCAATCAAAGGTACAAACTCAATGTGGTGGCAGAAGATGAGGGAA
The DNA here is from genome assembly GCA_037577075.1 of Alestopetersius hilgendorfi. Classification (NCBI taxonomy): domain Eukaryota; kingdom Metazoa; phylum Chordata; class Actinopteri; order Characiformes; family Alestidae; genus Alestopetersius; species Alestopetersius hilgendorfi. The sequence continues at coordinate 7,434 of JBBIGB010306681.1, read as the reverse complement.
GTCCCTCACTCAGTTCTTCACTTAGCTTGCTGGTGGAACTTGATTCCTCAACTCCACCCGAGGAAACCTTAGCTTTTGAGACTTTGGTTTACCAGGTGGAGATTGGAGAAAGTACCCAGACAGACACTCGAGTGATTCAAGTGCGTGCCCATGCCAGCAAGACTCAATGTGGGTCAGATTTAGCTGGATTAGCCCCCCTTCTCACTTATTCTTTGGAGCCTCTATCTGTTCAACCTCCTTTTGTCCTCCATCCTGAAACTGGCTGGCTATTTGTGGCACAAAGTCTTGATTACGAGTCAGAATCCACCTACAGGTTCAGTGTTCGTGCCACAGCTCGTGATGGGCATGCTAATCTAACTGCCACAGCCATGGTGGTGGTCATGGTTCAGGATGAGAACGATAATGCACCTGTGTTCAGCAGAGACAGATACTTTTTCAGAGTTCCTGAGGGTCCCAGCCCCTACGGCCTGATTGGGACTGTGAATGCTACAGACAGAGACGTGAGGAAAAACGGTCAGCTGTCTTACATCCTTCTGTCAGATGGGAAACACTTCCACATCAACTCCAAAACAGGTCTGAGAAAGCCACCTGTCCCATTTTTACACTTGAATTGTCAAAGGTTTGGAGATATCTAGCTTCCCAGAATTTCTTCTCTGTTAAAAACTACAAAAACATCTATCTAAAAAAGTAGGTAGGATGTTCCTCCCTCTCCCCATCACACAGCTTCTTGCTAGTGGGTGTCTGATAGCTAGCATAACACTATTAGCAGCTAGCATTCTCCTCTAAGCAGATTAAACTCTCTGATGTGTTAATGGCAGGTTAATGAGATGTGGTGGACCTTCACCTGTCTAGAGGGAAGAATGTGTCTTCATCCTCCCACTTGGAACATGCATGGGGGTGGGGGTTCTAGCCAGTGGGTCAGAATTAGCAAAGACTAAATTGAAAAAACACAGTTTGTACATTATATGTTTCTAACAGTAAAGTGAGAACATTTTGTCTGGTAGTGCTGTCATTTCTGTAATTTCAAACGCAGTAGTATAATGTGATCACTTTCTGAGCCCAACTCACAAGTCATGTTCACTCTTCTTTTTCTCTTGTTTTCAGTTTTTTGTCTTTTTTTTTTTTCCTTTTTGCTTATTTGTCCTCCATCTTCTCTAATCTGTTTATTTTTTCTGTCTGTCTCCCATGTCTTTCTGGGTCATCTCTCTCATTTTTAGGAGAGCTCATTAACTGGGTGGCTCTGGACCGTGAGGAACATTCCCACCATACTCTGAGAGTTTTAGTGACTGACCACGGACATCCCCGTCTCAACGCCACAACCACTGTACATGTCCTGGTCTCCGACATCAACGATAACCCGCCTGAGTTCACTCACCTGCCTGCCAACAAGGAGCTCAACGTGCAGGTTCCTACTGTTTACTTCACTCACTTTCTCTCAGAATAGAACATACATTTAGAGATATACAATACCTGACACAATCACACTACTGTTCTTCTGCAGTTTTATTATTAATTTTATTTTTGGAGCTGCTTCTTATCCGAAAGCGTATGAAATAAGTCCACGGTCCTAACATCAAAACATCCGGTGGATTGCTCTTGTACTATTTTAATCGATCAGATGATCAGGGGCCAAGTATGTATCCTTTATAAAATGTTGGTAATCGAATGACCGCTATAATGAATGGAAGAGATAGCAGTTGGGTGAGCTCCCTTCTGTATCTGTGTGGTGAGACAGTCTTCGACGATACAGGTATGGATGCAGGAAATGGATAAAAAGCCTCAAAAAGTGAAGTAAAAAACACAGAGCAAAACACACGGTACACTCATAAACTTCAAGACGCTGCACGTCAGGTCTGTCATATAAAAAAGAGGTGTATGGCTGTTTGTTGTGGTTTAATGAAAAATAATCACTGACCACCTATGAATGCTGCTTTGTGTTCAGCGTGGTCTTTGTTTACTCAACTTGAATAAATGATTGTAACACCCTGCTGTCTTTATTCATGTGTTGTATGTGGCAGGTGTGGTCAGGAATGTCGGTGGGTTCAGTGGTAACTAGCATGTTTGCTAAGGACCGTGACGCAGGAGAGAACGCCACTGTCACATTCTCTATCATTTCAGGTAGGAAGTGTTCCATTATGTCATCCTTAGTGTGGTAAACCATTTACGTTTACAGCCTCCACCTCCAACCAAATGTACCGTTTTCAAAGATAACTGTGTGTCAAACAGTGTCAGTAACCACACAGTGCAAGTTTATTACAGACACTAAAGAAGAAGTTTAACCAAGACTCAACACATGTCTTGGTTAATCTTCTTCTTTTGTTGTGAAGCCTCTGAAGCCTTTCTGTGCTGTGTGGAGTTAAAACCATTATCTGCTTCCCGATACACAAACAATATTACCATGCCTACTGTGGGACCTGTATTACATAATACAATTACATTTTCTTTTTCTTTCCCCCATAGGTGTTGAAAAGGGTCATTTTGAAATAGACAGTCAGAGTGGAGATATCAGAGTTGCAACAGGATTCCTCTCAAACCCCCAAACCAACTACACCCTTGTTGTAGTTGCGAAGGATAATGGCCCAGTGTCCCTGGAGCAGAGAGCGCTGGTACACATCCAGGTAAAGCTTGCCCTTGTGAGACCAGGCTGATGCCTATTAAAATTTTTGTTGGGGCACTCTTATTAGCAACCATCATAATAGTTTATATATTTTTCTCTGTATGTTTTTATACGTCGGATGTAATGATTAAATAAATAAAAATAACATGAATGTAATATTTTATTCTATTTCATACATTTAATATTGTTTGCAATTTTAAACATTAAACTATAAATAAACCAAAAATAAATGTATTGATAAATACCAAATACAAATTTCCCAATGATATATTTGTTATTTCTTTATTCAATATCAGTTTCTATATTAATATTTTAATTAAGCTATTATTGAAATGTACTGGCTTTGCAAACGTTCATGACCACAACCATTGTTGTGTTGTATTTCAGGTGCATGCTTCACAAAAACAAAATGATTTTCTGGGGCTCAGGCATTTTACAGTGAGGGAGAGCACCAAGCTGGGAACTGTGATCGGTTCACTCCGGTTTTCTGGAGCATCCAGTCAACAGATAAGTTACTCTGTAGCTGAGGGTGATGGAAGTCTGCACTTTGGCATTGATTCAGCCAATGGCAATCTCTATGTAGCACAGCCCCTGGACTATGAAGCTACGCAGCGCTACTTCTTAATCATTCGAGCTGAAGCCCCATCCACTGTGAATGCCAGCATGCTAGTGGCTGTTAGCGTTGATGATGTGAATGATCATGCTCCTTGGTTCCCTGGAGACGACAGTGTCGTGATGTTTAGTGTTCAGGAGGACGTTGCTGAGGGAACAGTAGTGTATGCCTTTAATGCGCGTGACGGGGATGGTAGTCTTCGTCACAGTGCTATTCGCTATGCAATGACTTTTGACCCTGACTATTCCATTGAGGAGCCACCATTCCACATTGATGCCCACACCGGAGTTGTCACAACATCTGCACAGCTGGATCGTGAACGTGTGCAGAGTTATGTATTCACCATCACCGCCAGCAACCAAGTCAAGAAGCTCAGCGACCAAAAACAGGCCTCAGTAACAGCACAGGTTTTCATAACGGACATCAACGACAACAGCCCTGCCTTTGTTTCCGTGAAAACAGTTCATGTGACAGAGGATGCGGAGGTGGGAAGCCTCCTTTTCCACTTGCTTGCCACTGACAAAGACGAGGGGGAAAACGGTCATGTGACCTACAGTCTGATCGGCGGAAATGAAAGTGGACGCTTCCAATTGGAGAGAACAGGTAGAGTGCACAAGAAAAGGTGGTTAAAGGGTGTCAGTTACATGTTGATTGTGTTTACTTACAAACAAAAGCGCTCTATAATACTCAGTGTTGTTCAAATGATCTGCCGGGTCATTCTGACAGACAGTAATACACTACAGGAAGCGTAGGAGGCGATGTAGCTCCTATTGTTTTATTCTATAGTATTCTGTTTTGCTCTAAAATGTTCATATGATCCACACAGTCATTCTGACAAACTGTACACTACAGGACAGAAATGTGAACCCGGAATAGGTTGACTAAGTGATCATCAGTGTATCTTAATATTAGAAAAGCTAAATTACATGATGGAAATGTATGTTTAGGTATGTTTACCAGTGTTTGCAATGCTTAGTTTCATCATCAAACACCAAACAGTTTCTCTGGCATTTGCTGAAATCTCAATAGTGACAACCTGGTAATCTCTCCTTTTTTGGTTTATTTCTATCCAGGTCACTTGTATCTGAACTCCTCTCTAAACTATGAATACCAGCGTGCCTTTAGCCTCACAGTGCAGGCCTCAGACGATGGGATGCCATCTCTGTCCAGCACTCAGACTCTGACAGTGCTGGTGCTGGATGTGAATGATGAGGCGCCGGTTTTTGAACGCCGTGTTTACAACGCCAGGGTCACGGAGAACAGAGAGCCAGGACAGCCTGTGGTCCGACTGAGTGCAGTTGACCTAGACTCAGGTGAACACACTTGTACCTGCTTTCAATGGCAACAGCCTGATGGAAGCTTTCACCCTTACCTGAAACTTATCAATGACATCTTTGGTGTCAGAAAGTGGCTTCTTTAGTTTTGCACTTACAAGAAACAGAAATCCCTATCAATTAGCTATTAGATATCTTTTATCTTGAGAAACTGACAAATATAAAGGCTTCAAAGGAGCCTTTAACTATATACATATACATACATATACATATACAGAAACACAGTGCATATGCAAGCCATGTCAACCAGAGATGTTCAGAGTTGTCTCAAGTAAAAATGTTGTCCTCCCACAGAGGAGAATGCAATTGTGAGCTACAGCCTCTTGCCTGGTCCTGGCTATGAATTCTTCACCATAGACTCCCACTCAGGCCTGGTCAGCACCTCCACCCAGCTGGACAGGGAGATCCACCAAAGCTTTGTCCTCAGAGGTAATCTACACATGGGCATAAGACCTTTCTCTTCACCCCTTAGACTTTACCCCTTAGATTTTTCTTTGTTCTTATATCGTTATTTTTGATCCTAAGGATCCTGTTAAACTGTCTTTCTCACTACTGCTGCTGTTTCTAAGGAATTTCCCCATTGTGGGATTAATAAAGTCAATCTAATCTAAGCTAATCTCACAACACTAACAATGTTCACAAAATATAAATGTTCATATTCAAATTGCATTAAAATGTTCAATGGTAACTTGACACTGTTAATTGTTAAACAGTGACACTATTGTATTACCAGTACATTTGTATGCTTATTTTGTTACACTGGTTGTTTATAATGTCTTTCACTGTATTTTATTGGCTGGTTTACAGTTCAGGCAGAGGACAGTGGGATCATTCCACTCTCCAGTACAGCCACAGTAATGTGCTTAGTACTGGATGAAAACGACAATCCTCCTGAGTTCTCCCAGCCATCTTTCCACATCATCATACCCGAGAACCTCCCTCCAGGGGTCATTCACACCGTCCAAGCCTCCGACCCTGACAATGGAGTCAACGGAACTGTGAAGTACTCTATACAAAGTGAGTGGACATTAGTATCATTTCACTTAAGAGCTAGTTGTAACACTTCCCTGAATTTGCTTCATATAATTAGCTTACATATTAGTGCACATTAGACCCTAACCCTAACCTTAACCCTAACATTACCAGCATATGACAAAACAGGTCTGATGTATTTTCCACTCGTACAGTTATATTCTTTCATGAGTTAACTTTTTTTAATGTTTATAATAAAATAGAAAGGTACCAATTGTGGCCTCTTTATTGTACATAGAGTTTAAGTGTGGAGCTCTTCTCTCAGTCTAGCTGTCCTTTCTCATTTTTTCCTCATAGATTAAGTACAAATGGCATGTTTATACTGATGGATCAAATCACCCCCTATGTCCAAACCAGTTCTCCTCTCAGTCTACATGTCCTTACTGTTTTCTCCTTCATCCTTCAGATGCAGATGGTCATTTCTCCATTGATGCGGTTAAAGGAGCCGTCAGTACTGTGAAAGCTTTGGACAGGGAAGAATGTTCTAATTACACCCTCGTCATCACCGCCTGTGACCAGGGTCCATCTGCCCTAACCTCCACTACACTCCTTTCCATCTCTCTGTCCGATGAAAATGACAACAGCCCTGTGTTCAGCCGCAAGAGCTACCGTGCCTCAGTTAGCGAAGGCCTCCCGGTTGGTTCCGAAATCCTCCGTCTTACCGCCATAGACCCTGACCTTGGTCCAAACGGGGAAGTCACCTTCTCATTGGTTGATGACACTCCTGGAATCTTCTCCGTTAATTCTGTCACAGGCACAGTGTATCTGATGAAGCAACTGGACAGAGAGACACGTTCTCAGCACATGTTTCGTGCCATAGCAACCGACAGTTGTAGCCAGGGACCACGAAGCTCTGTTGCCGTGGTTACGATCCAGGTGGAAGATATCAACGACAACCCACCTGCTTGTGCCACGGAACCCACCCAGTTAAAAATTGCCACCAGGGGTGTGTACAGTAACCTAAACATATTGTTACTTGTCACTTCGGCACACGTAACAGTAGCATATGAAAAGCTAAACACTGTAACTTCAGTGAAAGACTATAGAACAGCACTTATCTATTTAGCTTATGAACATTGCAATTAGATCTGACATGGTTAAAGAATAGCCTGAAACTGAGCAAATGCTACTAAGTTAAACTCATTTCTTCTTATGACAGGTAACACATATCCTGGCCAACTCATCACTAAAGTGGCAGCAGATGACCCAGACCAGAGGGAAAATGGAACAGTGGTGTTCAGCCTGGCAGAGGAGAATGAGCTATTTCAGATTGACCAATTGTCTGGAGATGTACGGCTTAAGGCTTCACTGGATGAGGATGTGTCAGGGATCAGGATGTTGCCGGTGTTGGCTGTAGATCAGGGCACACCTGCCCTCACCTCCACCTGCCTGCTTTTGGTTCAGCTAAACGGAGAAAAGCCCCTGCTGCAGTTCACCGAGCAGATCTATGAAGTGACCTTACCCGAGAACAGCAAGACAGGTGCAGAACACATGTCCATTATTCATATGTTTGGTGGTTTTCTTGAGTGTACACACCAGATTCAGTTTCATTTTTGTAACTTCTTTCTAAGGTATGCACATTGGTCTACACAGAACTACAGTTCTTATGCATTAGTTTCATGGCAGAGTAAAATAAAGTGCTCTAATACAGGGAATAATACAAGAACTAATTGGGGCAGCTGGTGGTCTAGTGGTTAGGGCTTTTGCCCTGCGACCATAAAGGCTGGGTTCAATTCCCAAGAACTCTAGACACCGCTGAGATACCCTGAGCAAGGTACCGTCCCACACACTGCTCCCCGGGTGCCGTGTTCCTGGCTGCCCCCTGCTTCACTTGGTGA
>JBBIGB010306666.1:0-11081 GCA_037577075.1 Alestopetersius hilgendorfi | reverse complement strand
TTTGTAAGACATGCTTCTTTTGTACTCTTTTATATTTATTTAATTGTTGTACGGTGTCCTTGGGTGACTTGAAAGGCACCTTATAAATAAAATTTATTATTATTATTATTATTATTATTATTATTATTATTATTATTATTATTGAAGTGGAGAAGAAGTGGAGTTTGTTTACATGCACAGATAATGGGGTAGCTAGCATACACAGGGTAGCTAGCTAGCTACGTAATGCAAATTAAGAAACAAAACAGTGTTAATTTTACACACACTGAATTAACTAGGCAGCTATCTTCCTAGTTAATGCATTTTAAGAAAGGAAACTATAACAGCGCATTTTTAAAAAATGGTAGCTCACTGGTTAATTTAACATACAGTGCAATAGCTAGCTAGCTAGTACAATTTTAAGCAACAAGGCTATATTTACTTGACATAAATCACAATAACTAGGCAGTTAGCAACTAGCTACTTAATGTAGTTTAAGAAACAAAGAAATCTTCATTTCAAATACACTGCTTTAAATAGCTTCCTGGCTAACGTATCCAGCAGCTGGCATTGAAAATACCTAGCTATAATCTTGCTAATATTAATTTAGCAAGTTAGAGAACTCTTTACACCTGCATTAGCAACTGATTTGTACAGATTTACAAAGACATACAGTATTTTGTCTTTGACCAAAACAACTGTTGCTGGCCACAACAGTTTTCTTATCAACTTTTATTATATTTTTTTTAATGTATTGTGGCGATCCAGTTTCAAAGGGTTAAGGTGTTTGCAGCTGGGGGCTGTTAGAGCTGCTAAGGGGGGTCATGGCTAGGGTAAGGTGCCTACGTGCAGGACGGGTGCCTACGTGACTCGTGGGGGGGCGATAGGCTGCACCTGGGGGCCCGTAGCCATGGCAACAGGCACGCCCCTTAGTGGACTGATAAAAGGGGAGGGGCGTGCCAGTCAGTGGGTTAGTTGGGAGAGTTCTGCAGTTGGGTTTGAGTGCAGTCAGAGAGAGAGGACTGAGGGAAAAGCTAGCCAGCACGGGGGCTTAGTGCCCCCGTGGCTGTGGGGGATGCTGTGCTTGTGTTCTACTGCTTTCACTTACTTTTATTTTAAATAAAAACCCAGAAAAGGAATTCCACGGTGTGTGTGTGTCTCCTTCCCCCAGCCGCCGCCACAATATAAAAGACACAATAAACAAGAGCTGAGAACACTTTCACTTTCACTTTTCACTGGTGAACTCAGGTTCTCCTTCCTCGTCTGTGATGAGGAGAGAGGGAGAATCGTCACTAAACCCGCGTCGGAGACGGAGAAACCTCATTAAACCCATTTCTGTCTCTCTATTGTGGAACAGCGTGGGGATGCTGGGAGGTCGGAAAGGATCAGATCAGGTAAAGACTGTTTTAGTGGAAAATGGAGCTAAAAGACTGAAAAACAAACAGTTCCTCCAGGCTCGCAGATCTTATTCTGGCCTTCTAAGTTCAGGTAAGTTGAGCGGTTTGTAGGTTATTAACAGTGTGGGCACTCACACTTAGACAAGGGCTTAAAACGAATGACCTGTACTCAGTGAACAGCGGTCAGTTGTGTTTTCATTGGTCTACTATCATTCCACTCTTTCTGGAATCAGGACCGACAGAGGGTTCAGGTTCACCCCTTACTCATTTTTATAGTGGATATATATTATTCCAGACAAAGACGACAGCTGTATGAATTTGATTATAACCACCCCACACACACACACACAATGATCTGTGTACCACTGACTTCAAAACAAAATAACACAACAAACTAACTGTAAAGATACAAACAGCAGTTAACTACATTCAATACATTTTGGACGAGACTGACCAATCTATAACGCTACAATGTGTGCATGGCGCCCTCTGCTGGTCAGAGAAAGCCTAGATCTCCAAATTCTTGACATATATTTCTTAATCAATGAGAACTTTGTGAATATTTTCAATCGGTTTGTCTCTGTTTCAGTGTATGTGAGCGACCTTGAGACTCAGAAGATGAACTTGGTTCTTTGTGGAAGTAAGAGAGTGAAGAAGTCCTCCATATCAGGTCTCATACTGGGTCAGAGAGACCACAGTCCAGAGTCCAGCTCAGTGTGTGTGAGGAGGGAGGGCGAGGTGTGTGGACATCTGATCACCCTGGTGGAAATGCCAGCTCCCCACAACACTCAGCTCTCAGAGGAGGATGCGATGATGGAGACTCTCCACTGTGTCTCTCTCTGTGATCCTGGAATTCATGCTTTTCTCCTCATCCTTCCTGAGGGACACTCAACTGATGAGGACAGAGCAAAAATGGAGAAGATCCAGATGGTCTTGGGGTCCATAGTGAAGAACCACACCATTTTCCTCATCACTACAGAGACTCGGCAGGAAGCGCTAGAGTTAGATGAACCTACGAGGAGGTTCTCTGAAATTTGCAGAGGAGGCCATTATCTCTTTGGTCCTGTTCCAGATGTTTCTGGATTGATAGATAGAGTTCAGCAGCTGTTGTTGGAGAATAGTGGAGATCTTTACACATCACTCATGGCACAGACTAGAAGATACAACAATCAAGTGACAGAAATACAGACAGCTTTGGAGAATCTCGAGAATCCGAATTCATTTAGAAGGTAACAGTCCATGTTCCCACAGCAGGTTTGTCTCCTGTTATGCGTATTCTTGATGTTCTGAGCTTGTCGTGTTTTGTGTTTAGGGGCAGGAGGAGATGCTGTCCGGATTGTGCTGCTGGGGGCAAGTGGAGCAGAGAGACGTTCTACAGGAAACACCATCTTAGGAAAGGAAGATGCCTTCAGAGAATATCTCTCCCAGACATCGGTCACGGCTGAGATTAATGGGAGGCAGATTACTGTGACTGACACTCCGGGACTGTTTGATTCTCACACTAATGATCTGATGGACCAGGAGGATTCAGTCTCTAAATGGATCTCCATGGCCGTTCCAGGTCCACATGTGTTCCTGCTGGTGCTGAAAGTAGGGCAGAGATTTTCAGAAGAAGACAAAGGAGCCATGAAAATAATCCAGGACACTTTTGGTGAAAGATCTGTAATGTATATCATGGTGCTGTTTAGTGGAGACTTTCCTGAAAAGATGTCCATTGAGGAGTATCTTGAAGAACCTGGACGTAATGTTAAGAGCATCCTTGAACAGTGTGGCAGCAGATATCACTTTTTCAACAAGGGGACCAGAGACCGAACCCAGGTCACAGCTCTCCTGGAGAAGATCGACTCCATGGTGGCAGCAAACGGAGGAACCTGCTACACAACTGAGAAGTTCCAGCAGGTGGAAAAAGAAGAACAGGAGAGAACACAGAGAAAGAGAGTGGAGGAGATAGGGAGAGAGAAAGAAGAACTGAAAGGCAAATATGAAGCAGAGATGGAGAGAATGAAGAAAACACTTCAGGAGGAAATACAAACAGAGAGAAAGAGGAGAGAGGAGGAGAAACAGAAAACAGAAGAGCAGCTCAGACGAGAAATGAAAGAAATAAAGGAACAATACAAGAGTCTTGATAATAAAAGAGCTGAAAAATATGAAAAAAGAAGAAAGGATGATGAGGAAAGGATGTCAGAAAGAGAGAACGAGATGTTCACCCAGATGGAGAAACTGAGAGAAGAATTTGAGAGAAAAATACACGAAGATCAAACAAAGAGGGAACAGGAGGTAAAGAAAAAGATGGAAAGAGAAGAGAAAGAGAGGAGAGAAGTGAATGAAAAACACAGAAAAGAAAGAGAGGGATTTGAGAGTGAGATAGAAGAGCTGAAGAATAAAGTCCAGAATGAGGAAAGGAGGAGAGCAGAGGAAGAGAAAAAGCGAAGTGATCTAGAGGAGAGAATGAAACTTTCAGAAGAGAAACAAGCGAAGGAGCTTGAGGAACTGAAGCGTGTTCTGAAGATCAGAGTCCAGGAGGAAGTGGAAGCTAAAGAACAGCTTGTGAGGAAACATCAGGAGGAGATGGAGGGAATGAGGAAGAGCCATGAGGAGAACAGGCTGGAACTGGAGATGGAGAGAAAAAGGGCTGAGGAGAAATTCAAGGACAGGGAGGATCAACTGAAGAAAACGATGGAGCAAATGGAGAGAACCATCAGTGCAGCTCTGACAGAAACAGGTAATGTATCAGTAAACTCTGATTTCAGTAAATATAACTGTTGTAAACAGTCTAGAACCGCTAGAAACACCCTCCCTCTGTGGGTTGTCCCCTCCCACTTGTGGATGGAGACTATCCTGATTTCTATTATTTCTCCTTGCAGATGAATGTAGAGGAGATCTCAGAGTTGTCCTGCTGGGGAAGGGTGGAACAGGGATGAGTGCCACAGGAAACACCATCCTGGGGAAAAACGTTTTCAGAGTAGATCTATCCGTTTACCCAGTTACCAGAGTGTGTGAGAGAGACTCAGCTGAAGTCAGAGGGAGGCGCATCACTGTGATCGACACTCCAGGACTGTTTGATACAAATATTCCAAATGAAGAGATGAAGAGATTCTCAAGGGCGTCTCCATGGCAGCACCAGGTCCACATGCCTTCCTACTGGTTCTGACACTGGGACGCTTCACACAAGAGGAGGCAGAATTAGTGAAGAATATTCAAGATCTATTTGGTGAACAATCAAAGAAATACACCATAGTGCTCTTCACCAGAGGAGATGATCTGGAGGAAACAAGCATTGAGACGTTCATAAACATTCTGACCGCAGTTTACAAAACATTATTCTCCAGTGTGGCAACAGATACCATGTGTTCAGCAACAGAAACCCTGAAGACCGAACCCAGGTCACTGCTCTACTGGAGAAGATTGACTCCATGGTGGCAGAGAATGGAGGGAGCTTCTACACTAATGAGATGTTCCAGCAGGAGGAGAAAGCTCTGAAAGAAGAACAGGAAGGAATACTGAAGAAAATATGGAGAAATCTGAAATGAGTGAAATGAAAATAACCATGTAATAATGAGAACAGGAGAGAAGAACATCAGATCAAAGACAAAGAGAAAACTACGACAGCAGAAGAGAAGAGAATGAAAAGAAGACGAAGGAGTGGATAATGAAGATAAACAGAGAACGAGAGGAGAAGAGAAAACAGTGGGAGAGACAATGAGACGAAACTCAGAGACAGAGGAGAGAAGAAGCAAAAAAAATAGAAACGAGGAAAATGATTTTAAAGGTTTAGAGTGACTTGTGAACTTTATCAGTCAAACAATCCAGAAAATCAAAAATTAAAGTTAAATATTAAATCTTTTCTTTCTTACCTGCATTATAAAATATGCTGATGTATACTGTGTTGATTGCGATCCAGAACTTCTCTTCCAACATCTGTGTCTGACCTCATAAATGCTACAGAATGATTGGAGACAAATTCCCTCAGAAATACCAGAATCTTGAGGAAAGTCTTCCAGGAAGAGTGGAAGCTGTTAGAGCTGCAAAGGGGGACCGACTCCAGATTAAACTCCATATGAAACTACATATTAAAGTCCATATTAACTTTCTGGACAAAATTATGCAACATCTTAACAAACCAACCTTTATCACTGAAAACACAACTTCATTCAGAGACTAACAACAGGGATGTCCCCACTCAAAGTTTTCCTTTCAAACACACATTAATGAACCACCATTGTACAGTAGATAATCAGCCTAACGGCTTTCTCAGTACTGAACGTCTGCACAAAAAAACAACACTGGAGACTCAAACTAACAGCTGGGAAGTGATGAAACTCCGGCTTGACTGTCTGTCTGGGCTGAAGATATATTTCAGTGGGAGTTTCTACGACTCTAACAAATGTAATACTGTGAGAAACATGAAGGAGATCCGGGACGTCACTAACAAGTTCTCTGAGTGATGCGTGTACTGCACTCTGCATTTCATATGGCTCCTTCATACAAATTGTACGATTTTCATTAGTGGTGTCATGTCCAGAGGCCGCCACAGGTAAAGATTTGTTTTGGGGTTCTTTTATTTTGAAGTGGCGATGGGGTTTTCTGTTTGGGATGAGTCACAGCTGGGTTTTATGAGAGTTTTATGAGAATTTATTGGTTGTGGGTTTGGAGTTTTAGATATTTAAGGGGGTTGTGTTACTTTTTCCTTTGACAGTCAACCTGAGGTTTGTTTGTGTTTAGTTCCTTTGTGTTTTTGAAAAGTTAAATAAAAGTATCAAGCATGGAAGTCTGCTTATGCGCCTGTTCTCTGTTACATTTTTCTATCATGGTTTTGCAAAAATACAAAACAAATCTTTTTATCAAATTCAGTATTCAGTATAGCAGTTCAAGATTTCCCAGAGCTGTTGACAACCCTGTTAATGGCAAAGTGATGGAAACACTGCTGCGTGGATAAGTGGGTGAGGTGGGGTTGGGGTGGGAAAACGAATTCTTTAAAAAAATGTAATATAATGGTTTCCCACGATTGATAATTTACAACCAATAATTTTCCCCATACGCTTACATTAATGGCCATTTGCCGTTGTGACATCACCTCACTTGGTGAGTTCCTGGAAAAAAAGACAGCAAAAACTGCAGTACAGAGAAGAAATCAGCCACTAAAAAACCAGCGTTAGAAAGGACTAGTGTTGTTTTTGGTGACATTTCTTAATTTTAGTTTTAGTCTAGTCTTTGCGTCAAGCCATCATTAATCTTAGTCACGCCATCCTCTTTTTAGTCTAGTCAAGTTTCAGTTGACTAAAAGTCTGAGCATTTTAGTCTCACTTTAGACAGAACTATCCATGACTATTTTCATCTAGTTTTAGTCAATGAAAATTGTATTTTAGTCTCTTTTGTTAGCAATGCGGTTCTATTTAACCCAATCAATCTATTATAAGTGCAGTAGATAGCAGAATGGACAAAATCTAAGTTTTCTTTTAGTCAAAACTATTTCACAATTCAAACAAGGTTCTCTTATTATTATATTATTGTTACCTTATGAACTCAAGAGTACTGTACATCCATTCCAGACTCTGATGTGAATTTATGGCATTTTTTTTGCCAACCAAACATATTCGAACTTAGAAGTACATACACATAAATTTAAATAAACAAATGAATAAATAAATAAATAACACCACATCAATAAAAAGTGCAAATAAAATTAAATGTGTGTCTATTGCCATAAAAAACATTTGTATAACTGGTAAATGTCTTTACCTTCAGTGTGCTGGCCTGAACTTACCTGAATATCTGTATTATTCCTGAACAAATATATTCTACACAACCAAATAAGAACATTGTAGGATCATCTTTTTTGCATGGATATGGAAAAGACTGCTTATCAAAATGCTGTGTGTGTGAGAGAGACATCGTCAGTCAAACATCGTCAGCGAAAGAAACACTGGACTGGATTTAAACTTCAGGGAAAACTGGCCTGTATTCCATCAGCAGACCATTCTGTTTCCCACGTTCCCATTCGGTTTTCCAAAATGTCTCGCTTGATGAGGCTATTCAGATCTTTACAGTGAAGGGTTGACTTCAAGTGCTCCTTACACAACTGAACTTGTCGATCTGGTATCCTAACCTTCATTCACCACTATGTATTCATCATGTGCAAGAACAAGCTGTTGAATCTGTCACGTTTTGATCGGATGAACCTTCTATAAAGACTTATATATATATGCAGGCATGATAGGATTGTAGACGTTTTGTTAAAACAATTACAATTTAAATTTCCACCCAAAGCAACAGTTTATACACACCATGTTGTTAAACCCCAGATGTTTGTTTTGCATCACGACCTGTCCGCATTCCCTGCTGTAAATGCAACTAGACCTGATATCACCACCATTGATGAGAACAGTAGAAATGTCTTTATCTTTGAAGTCGGCTGTTGTTTTGACCCTTTTTTGGAAGAAACCTACCTAGGTAAGCTGGTAAAAGATCAACCCCTTGTGCAACAAACCAGTGATCTTGGCTATAATTGTAAGTGTCTTGTGTTCATATTTGGAAGCCTGGGCGATGTGCTGGTTACTAGAGGGCTCAAGATAGTTGGCTTTTCAAAATCAAAGGCAAAACAAATAGCTAAGTATTGTTCAGTATCATCTATAATTGGAAGTTGTCATATCTGGAAAAGAAGATGCTGTGTATATCCATAACATCTGATGAACTGTTACTGCTTTGGTTAATGTCAGGATCACATGACTGAGCAAATGTTACAACTGTTAAATTTGTGTCCTTGTGTATCTTTATTCTGAATTGTGGACAATTCGTGTGTGTGTGTGTGTGTGTGTGTGTGTGTGTGTGTGTGTGTGTGTGTGTGTGTTCTCTGTTGCTATAGTAACAGTGCGACAGTTATCTGTTGCTATAGTTACAGTGTGGTAGTGTTCTGTTATAGTTAGTGTGATAGTGTTCTGTTTTAGTTACAGTGTGGCAGTGTTCTGTTATAGTACCAGTGTGACAGTGTTCTGTTATAGTTACAATGTGAAAGTGTTCTGTTATGGTTACAGTGTGACAGTGTTCTGTTATAGTCACAGTATGATAGTGTTCTGTTATAGTTAATGTGATAGTGTTCTGTTGTAGTTACAGGGTGACAGTGTTCTGTTGTTATAATTAAAGGGTGACAGGGTTCTGTTGTTATAGTTACAGTGTGACAGTGTCCTGATGTTATAGTTACAGTGTGATAGTTCTCTGTTGTTATAGTTACAGTGTGACAGTATACTTCTTGTTATAGTTACAGTGTGATAGTGTTCCATTGTCATAGTTACAGTGTGACAGTGCGCTGTTGTTATAGTTATAGTGTGATAGTTTTCTGTTGTTATAGTTACAGTGTGACAGTTTTCCGTTGTTATAGTTATAATATGACAGTTTTCGGTTGATATAGTTACTGTGTGACATTTCTCTGTTGCATAGTTAGAGTGTGATAGTGTTCCGTTGTCATAGTTACAGTGTGACAGTGTGATGTTGTTATAATTACAGTGTGATAGCGTTCTGTTGTTAAAGTTACAGTGTGACAGTTCTCTATTGTTATAATTTGTGTGACAGTTCTCTGTTGTTGTTATTGTTAGTCTGATAGTTTTCTTTTGTTATATTTACAGTGTAGCAGTTCTCTGTTGTTATAGTTACAGTGTGACAGTTCTCTGTTGTTATTGTTACATTGTGACTGTGTTCTGTTGTTATAGTTACAGTGTGATAGTTCTCTGTTGTTATAGTTACAGTGCAGTTAAGGAGCTTTTTCTGAGCTCAAACACATCAAAACACTGATCAACAGTTATCAATAATGTATCTCACATAACAGAAATCAGCTCATGCTTTCACAATTTCTGGATATTTCTGTGAATCAAATTTAGGCCTGAATGCCCAACTCCTGATTCTCATTTTGGGGGTTTTAGTTTCTAGAGTTTGCTCACTTTGTAGCTTCAGTGTTGCAGGTACTCTGCCCAGAGTTCTCTGTTGTTATAGTTACAGTGTGACAGTGTTCTGTTATAGTTAATGTGATAGTGTTCTGTTATGGTTACAGTATGACAGTGTTCTGTTATAGTTAATGTGATAGTGTTCTGTTATGGTTACAGTATGACAGTGTTCTGTTATAGTTACAGTATTATAGTGTTCTGTTATAGTAGTTGCAGTTTGACAGTGTTCTGTTTTAGTTACAGTGTGATAGTGTTCTGTTATAGTTAGTGTGATAGTGTTCTGTTATAGTAGTTACAGTGTGACAGTGTTCTCTTACAGTTACAGTGTGACAGTGTTCTGTTATAGTTACAGTATGATGGTTTTCTGTTGTTATAGCTACAGTGTGACAGTATTCTGCTGTTATAGTTACAGTGTGATCGTGTTTCATTGTCATAGTTACAGTGTGACAGTGTTCTCTGATAGTTACAGTGTGACAGTGTTATGTTGTAGTTACAGTATGATAGTTTTCTGTTATAGTTACAATGTGAGAGTGTTCTGTTATAGTTACAGTATGATAGTGTCGGTTATAGTTAGTGTGACAGTGTTCTGTTGTAGTTAGTGTGATAGAGTTCTGTTGTACTAGTTACACTGTGACAGTGTTCGGTTATAGTTAGTGTGATAGTGTTCTGTTGTAGTAGTTACAGTGTGACAGTGTTTTGTTATAGTGTATACAGTGTAATAGTGTTCTGTTATAGTTACAGTGTGACAGCTTTCTGTTATAGTTACAATGTGAAATTTCTCTGTTGTTATTGTCGCCGTCACCCTTGGCTTGCTCATCAGAGGCATTTCATTAACACACATTCATAGACACATTTATTTAATTTTGTAAAGCAGCTTTGTGACAATGACCATTGTTAAAAGCGCTATATAAATAAAATTGAATTGAACATTGAATTATTGTTGCACTGTGATAGTTCTCTGTTGTTATAGTTACAGTGTGACAATTCTCTGTTGTTATAGTTTTCTATAGTTGTTATACTTATAGCTCACTTTGAAGCTTCAGTGTTGCAGGTGCTCTGCCCAGAGTTCTCCGTTGTTATTGTTACAGTGTGACAGTGTTCTGTTGTTATAGTTACAGTGTGACAGTTCTCTGTTGTTTTAGTTAAATTGTGGTAGTGTTCTCTTGTTGTAGTTACAGTGTGATAATGTTCTGTTTTCAGTTACAGTGTGAGAGTGTTCCATTGTCATAGTTAAAGTTTTATTGTGTTCTGTTGTTATAGTTATTGTGTGACAATGTTCTGTTATTGTAGTTAGAGTAGAATAGTGTTCTGTTATATTTACAGTGTCAATCTTTAGATACCTAAGATGTTTGCATGATGATGTCTTTCACTGCTGTGGCTTGTTAACATTCTGAATGTTCCTAATAAAAATGTTCATGTTATCTTCCTTTTTTTACTTTTCATGGAATTTAAATGGGGATCGCTAATAACCTACAAGCAATTGGAACTGATACATTTCTAATGATACTCAATCTAGATCAGTTCGGTTCCTTCACTCAGAAAGAGCGAGTCATACGCAGACGTCACGCTGCCAGAGTGACGTGGATCTGAACACACACTAATGGTTTTGTGTCACAAAGTCACAGCGAGACACAGCAGAGCTAATCTGAGCTGATCCATGGCTAATGAGGCGAGCAGACACAGCCTGTTCTCATTCATACGCTCTCTCTCTCTCTCTCTCTCTCTCTCTCTCTCTCTCTCTCTCTCTCTCTCTCTCTCTCTCTCTCTCTCT
>JBBIGB010306634.1:0-11084 GCA_037577075.1 Alestopetersius hilgendorfi | reverse complement strand
CTGTTTACACTACAGCTCTACAGTCTGTGACGTATCTAGAATTGACTAAATCCTGTTTACACTACAGCTCTACAGTCAGTGATGTATCTAGAATTCAAAGCAAAATATAAAGAAATGGTAGTACTGCATAGTACTGTACAACAAACATGATGGTTCTATTAAATAACATGAATAAAATAAAATAAAGTGAAGACCCAGAATCTCCCCCTGTACTCAGTGATGCATATTCTCTTCTTCTTCCGTGGTTCTGTTTTTCTAGCGACCGCAGGGATCCGTTATAGTTTTAACGCTTTGTCAATATTTTGCCAGAAAGGTCATTCTGCGATTACTGTGCAGTGTTTGTTTTGCTAATCAGAGAAAGATTGTGCGAGAGTCTGACCGGAGTCTCGAGGAGCTGCCTTTAGAATGGGTCCTCGTTCTTCATCGTGACATTTCTATTGTAGAGGCGTTAAAGTTTGATGTAGTGAGCATTCATCTATCTCATTTATTCACCTCAGAAATACCAGTTCAGCACAATGCTACTGCGTTTTTGATTTCAATGAATAAATTGAATGCATCTCGGTGTTAAAGGCCGCTATGGATGTTAGTGAGGGAGAGCGCCGAGGATCGGGTCTGCTTGTGCTTTCAGTGAGTGGGGGGAAAAAAACACAATTATGTTTATATATACAGTACTGTGCAAAAGTCGTAGGCTCCTGTGCAAATAGTTTGAAGTCATTTATATCAGCAGTGGTTTCTTCTGTAGCAAAAACAGCTGAATATTAGAATAAGTGCAAACAAACAAGCAAGCAGTAAAAACTATAAGGATTTATTTTTTCTAAAAAGTAGTCAATAATTTAATCTACTGCAGTAAAAAGAGCAAAACCAGGTGTTTGATGATGCTACAAGTAAAACTGGGCTTTCCAGTAAGAGGTCTGGAAATGATTAAGCGAACCCTTTGAGAAACATAAAACCACCATTTACTGTATTTGTTGTAATGTAAGTGTTTTGACACTAACTTAACACCACTGCTCAGTAGTAAACAGCTTTTAAGGATAATTTTCTCAGGTGCCCAAGACTTTTTCACGGTACTATATATATAATAATAGACACACACTGAGAGAAGTACGGTTTGTAAAGTGTAAGTGTAAAGTGTGCTGAAGATCTCAGTGCTTTTAAACTATTGCTCACAAAAAAACACTGGCACCAGAACTCAGGAGCTTTACAAAATGGGTTTCCATGTGTGAGCAGCTGCAGACATGAGAAGCTTCAGATGGACACCGCTGTACTCTGGAACGCTTCACTATCTGGCAGTCTAATGGGTGGGCGCCAGGATAATATTACCTACCAGAAAGCAAAGTTTGGTGGAGGAGGAATAATGGGCTGGGACTGTTTTTTAGGGTTTTGGTTCCTAAGTTGCTGTGATGGCCGATGTTAATGCTACAGGACCACAAAGACATTTTACACAATGAAAAGCTTTGAGGCAACAGTTTAAATACAAACTCGATCCAGCTGGAGCTTTTAGGAGCTTGAATGTTGACCTTCTCGCCATCATAGCCTTGTGGGTCTCTTCCATATTAACATACCTGGATTTGGAATGAGATGTCAGACAAGTTCATACAGGAATAATGATCGGATGTTCAAGTTTAAAGATGATTAAGAAGGTTAAGATTAACACCAATATCTGACCTTTATAAGGCAATGCTGGGAGCTGGTGATGTTCTAGGTTGTTGGAGGAGCTGTACATTTGTTTTTTTTCAGCAGAGTGACCCATTATTTTGTTATTTTGTTAGAAAATTAATAATAAAGTCACAAAGTTGTTTACCAAAGTTTAACTGGCCTCATTCGAACATTACACAGCTTGTGTCTGTGTCTGTGAGTGTAAGTGTGAGTGTGTGTGTGTGTGTGTGTGTGTGTGTGTGTGTGTGTGTGTGTGTTTGTGTAAGTGTGTGTTACATCCATAGCTGATATGTTGTCATGTCTTATTTAACCACTTCAATCTTTAATTCGGTTGCTTTCTTTAAATTGTTATTTTGTTGTTGAATAAATCATGAATTCATTTAATTTATAATCAATACATTATTAATACAGTCCCAGTCTCTCAGACACAGACACTGTCTAGAAGTAAATGGGTAACAAGACCTTCTTCACCCTGGCCCCCGTCAGTCAGAGGGATGAACCATGTGTGAGGTTTACAGAAGGTTGGATTAACATGTTTATATTCGTATTTACATTCTCTATTGGCTGAAGCCCCTCAGAGCTGGCGTGCTGACCCGGAGCCCCACCTGGGGAAAGATGCAGTATGGAGGATCTGGAGCTCTTCTTTATACTTAGCCACTCCCACCTATTTATTTATTTGTTTGTTTGTTTGTTTGTTCTGTGGTGGGGTTGTGTGGCTGTTAGATTTTGTTTTTTAATTTAAATTATTAAAATGATTAAAATTAAGAGTCTTCAGCAGTAGAGCCCAGATGTGTGGACAGTTCCCTAGTTTGATTGTTTTTGTCTTTGTTTATTCATTCATTCATTTATTTATTTAAGCATGGAAAAAAGATATAATTGTGAAAAATAAGTTAGTAAGAAATACAAATTCTGAATCTTATTATGCCAAAATCTGCAGTAGCGCCCACCATAGACCTGCCAGGGTAGTGTTACACCCCTGAGTGGTAAAGACATTACTGTAGAAATCGCTGAAATGGAGACACTAAAAATCTAAACTGTGATAAAAAATGCTGGCCTCATTAGAGCTTGTGCCGCGGATGCCCACGAGGTCGGGTAGCGAGGGACAGGTTTGCATGAGTGAGTGGCAAAAATATGTATGGAAATGTAAATATAATCTTTAATACTGCAGTATAAGGTGCAGTTATAGTTATATCCTCACTGTACAATGTAAAAATAAACTTTAATACTGCAGTATAAGGTGCAGTTATAGCCTCACTGTACAGTGTAGTGTCGCAGTAAATGGCTGAGATGTGAAAGCTGGAGGATTAAAGCTCCATGCGCTCGTCCACAGTGGCGCTTCTTAATGAAGCTCACTTTTCATTGTCAGTGCTGCTCATTAATACTGACGACAGTACAGCCTCGCTCCCGTCCTCAGGTTTCATCCTAACTTCATCTGTTTATGAACAGAAACGAATAAGAGTCGAACAGCTCCCCCGCCGGAACCCTTAACAGCGCTCGGACCCCTCGGACCCCAAACGGAGATCGGAAATATCCTCAAGTAAATGAATTAGTAATCATTCGAGAGGATTTTGCTGACTCACGCTTTGCAGAAGATGGACTGTGTGCGGATGTAGAAGATAATTAAAGTGCCCTGTTTCTGCTGATATACGATCTGTGCACTTTCTGCTCGCTTTATCACTTTATTCCGGGAGAAAATGGGGCTTCCACACTATATTGTATTTTCTCAAACACTGTTTACAAGCAAACATTAGACAAAAACAGAAAAATCACCAAAATTGCTGCACTAATCAGTTTGCAAGCTGGAAAAATGGTAATATTCTGCTAATAACTCACTGGTCATGACTAAATCATGGAGTCATTTTAAATTATTCATTTCTGAATCGCTGCTCAACTGAAACGAGTGGCGAGAGTGCAGGTCCTAAACTTCAGTCCAGACCTGGTACTGTGTTTGGGTAGATGAGATGTTGTATCTGAATTTGATGAAATGTTTCTCTACACTTCGGCCTAATTTTTTTTGCATTTTTTGACATAATAAACAGCACAAAAGTGCACACTTGAATGCAAATATCATGTTAATTGCATCATTAAATACATGTAATTGTCATTATTAAATAGAGTTAATTAGAGTGAGAGTTAACTGTGAGGTACAAAACTTCATGTAAACAGTGCAGCACGGTCGTTATCCCTATAGGGTGAACGAGAGAGGTCCCGTTTCTGTCGTTAGTGCTGATTAAAACATGAGCAGTTGTCATTAGGCCGCCGTGACGGGTCGGACCGAGGGGCTTCAGGACGTCCGCGTTAACCTCAAAACTCCAAAACTAAAAATAGTGTAAAACGAAGCTCCTTTCTCGCGGTCCTCACTCCTCACTGGAATCGTCCTCTCACTAATCAGATTTACAGCCGAGCTCTCGCTATTCCTCGCCGCAGGACGCAGCGCCGACTTCGTCAAGGTGAACTTGAACATGTTCTTTTTTCCAGACCTGACAGACCGTAATACAGTTCTGAAACCAGGACAGATGGGTTTTTATTCTAATTGTGTTCGGTTTCAGACCCAACGTCATGCAGCATTCTGCCACCGACACCGTGACCAAAGGAAACCCAGAGATGAGCTGTTTTCTCTTTGGAAGAAATGAGTGACATTCTTGAAAACCACAAACTAAGGTTCCAGAGCTGAAATGCCTTGTTTTTCAGAATCAAATCGGTTTTGGAGGTAATTGTTTATTATGACTGCACCGAGACAAAGAGACAAGAAGAGTATAAAATATAACTCCCAGTGCCATATACACTTTATGCTATATAAACAATACTGTTTTACCTGAATGTCATTGGATCTTCAGAATATTCAGGTTAAAAAGACAACATGTGAGGATTTCTGCGTCCTACGCCACAAGCAGGTGAACACTCCTGCACACTGAAGCCGTTCTGTATGATAGTCGGTCTGTTTTAGAGCTGCCAGAGAAACGTTCCCCTCACCCTGGATGACTCGCTTGGTGTGTGTGGAGTCTTTTGGTGAGTTTGCGAGTCTTAAGGGATCGCTTTGTTGTGCAGCAGTGTTAACTTGTTGGAGCAATATCTGTATGTGGATTCCTTAAAAACGTTTTAAGCTGGAGGATCCGGTGATATCGGAAAATCAACCCTGGTTTGTTTCCATTTTTGAGAACACTTTTTGATTTTTCCATGGACAGAGGAGGCTCAGACCTGCAGTATGAGCCTCACTGGTGCACACACTATAGCCCTCTAAAGTGTTCAGTAGTGTATTTGCAGGAGCGTTTGCAGCCGCAATGCTATTAGTGATGTTTGAAATGTGTATTAACTTAAATAGATCAATAGAAATGGACCAAAATCACTTGAAATAAAACTAAAATCCAGAGTGACAGTCATTAGTTACAGGGGAGGGTTAAGTGTCTTGGTAGAATGGTACCAATGGTAGAAAAATGGTAGTTGGATTGAACCTACAATTTTCCAGGTTATTGGGTTCACAGGCAAGCATTTAACCAACTAGGCGTGTACCATCGTGTCAGATTATGGGTTTGCAACCTGAAAAAGGTTCTCCTGGGGTTCTGGAAGCCTGAGCTGCAGGCTGAGAAAGCTGGGAAGGGTCCTACACACATGTACAAGAAGACGGCTGGGATCCAAGGTGCAGCTGAGGTGCAGGGAAGAGGGTGTGGAACTAATCTTGACTCCCTCTATATTCCCCAAGAGGATGTTTTGAAGGTGGAAAGAAGGGATTTGACTTAATTTTTTAAACCTGCATGCAGTCGGAGATCTGTGCGCAGGTGGGTCCGCATGGATTTCCTTTATGGGAAAAATAACCCGCTGTTGCACCCTGTGCTCTTCTTGTTCTGCATGTACTTATTACTGCTAATTAGTTTTGTAATCACAGTGTGCTAGTCTGAGGCAAAGTGGCTCAGAGGTATGAGTCATGCCCCTGGTGCTGAAACTTGTGGGTTCAAGTCCTGCCGGCTGTAAAGTTTTGGTATTTATCTTCGCTGTCGTATTTTGACTGTGTAATGTAATTCAGAAAAGCAAGTGACATTCAGAGGAAAAAATTATGTACAGGAACATTTGTTTAGCGCAGGACACAATAGAGGTTTGACGTTCAGTGTTTCCACAGTAAAAAAACTGCTTAGGGCCAGAGTTCCTTACATGGCCACGACAATATTTCACTGGGAGCTGAAAGCTACTTGGTTTAGAGTGAAATTGGTTCCATTTCACTCTTGGCCATGAAATACTTCTGCGTCTGCCTAAACTACGCAACTAGTTTGTTGTGTGGATTTATGGAGGCATTAAATATAATGTATTCTTCTAGTCTTAGCCTTTTGTAATAACTTACTTTGTGTGAACATTTCATAATGAACCAACCAATAGAAATGGTCCAAATTCTTGTGGAGTTGACAGAAAGTTGTGAGAAGTTGACTGTCTTTGGAATGATCATGTAAATATAAATCAAGGCTAGTACAGTCATGAGCCGCTCCTGAGTTTTGGACTTCTTGTAATAGTTCAGTTTTACATGAGTTCAGTGACATCAAACCAGTATAGGTCACCAGTGACTGGAGGTCAAGTGTTTAGTTCAGTGTAGTTTGCAGCCACTTGTGTTGCATTGGCGAGTTTCACTGGGTTCTTTTCATTTTGGTTGAAGAATCGAGAGACATTCTCAATGAGCTAAACTTTTAAATTCCACAGTAAAGACAAGAAGCTAAATGCAGCAAACCACAATGATCTCAGGCCTCTTGCTCGGGATACAAAACAAAACCTACTGACTGTGGAGGCCTGGCTTGTTTAGTTGAGACAGAATCTCCTGAACCAGTTGTCATCTTTTTGGTTCATAGGTATCACTCATGCAGTTTTTGGATGTCTGTGCTCAGTGCTTCATAAGTGCACTTTCACAGACAAATGTCCAAAAAAAAGCAAGCACAGCCTACGAGTTTGGGTAGCTCAAATATCTAAGTGCTGCCTTTGGTGCCAAAGTTTGCAGGTTCAAAACTGGCTCATCTCATTTATCTTCTTGTCTGTACTACCAAATCTAAAAGACAAAAGTCCAAAAAAAAGGTGAGACACTTGAGAGATCCTGTGGCTCAACAGAGTGAGCAAGGCCTCCTGGTTCAGAGGTTGTTGGTTCATACCCCAAGCAGGATCTCCAAGGTCACAGTTGCAGACTCAAGATGCATGCAATGAAGGCTGGAGGGCGTTACCCAGAAACGGGGGGGGGGAATAACCTGGGCTCCCCCCCCAGGTCTCCAGAGAGGTGAAAGCAGGGGGTTATGAAGCCAAAACAAAAAAAGTGTTATTATAAACAATAAGAATTTTTTTTAATGCCCATAAATCACTTTCTGTAGTCAAACCACAGCAACATTTTCTCTACTCTCCACCCATCACAGCCCCTTCATCCTGCTCCCACAACCACAATGAGGTCAGCCTTGAACCAGCAACTTTCAGAACCAAAGGCAGTGACTTTACCACAGAGCCACCAAGGCTCTCACAAAACCACTGCTTTTTTTGGAGGGTTTGTCTTAAAGATTGGAAACGACAGGAAAAAAAAAACAAACCTAGGCAGTAAACGAGTTTCAAGTTCTCTCCAGTGCCGAGAATCTTTGGTAGGCATGTCCTCATTGAGAGCAGGTACTCAATCATTCTCTTGTTCCTGGTGCTTCAGGTATAAGATGTAAAAGGAACTCTTCAGGAACAGTCCTATCTCTCTGACAGACCCTTGTAGCTGTGTGGGTGGGAGTAAAGCACTTGTTTGGTTGTTTATTGGAGGCTGATTGGCTCCATGTGGATGGAAGGAGACTGATTCAACCTTGGCTTTATGTGCTGGCAGTGAAGGAGGAGATGATGTTTGGGCACTTCAGAGGAATGTTTGGCCAGTTCGATTGTAGTTTATCTTCTTGTATTTGAGGTGTGCTCTGAGTTTAACCTGCTTAGAGGTTGTTGGAAGGTTGTTATTTAATTCTGGTTCAAAGGTTTTCAGAATTAGTGCCTGACTATAAACTTGAACCAAATAGTGACATTAACGAGGTCACTATCACTTCAGGTGTACTGGAGCCTTAAACTGGCCCTGCCTTCGTCTGTACTATCTACCTGTTTCGGTGCCTCTTTCTCTCTTTCTCTCTCGCCCATCACTCTCTCACACAGAAAGCCTTATTTTTAATTGTACATTTTAACTGAAGGTAAACATGAGCGAAGCAAAGCCTGTAAAAACAGAGAAAGGCTTCTGCTTGGGTCATAATTCAGATTAAACATTATGAAGTACAGCTGCTAAATTATCTTAAACATAGAAATACTTATTATTCTCATAAAACTATCTTCATGAAATGGGTTCAGAATACAGATGATACCAAATCCTCAGTGATACGGTTCTCACAAACTGCAAATCATTTATAAGCTTACAGAAATGAATACAAGTTCAAATTCAAATCCAATTCAAATTTTATTTGTCACATACACATTTATACACAGTATGATGTGAAGTGAAAGGCTTATACGACAGCTGATAACCTGTAATATAAAGGGAATATCCAGTGTAGAAGAGAATTTTACAATTTTGAAATATAGAGAAATATCAGAATCAGAGAACTTCATTTATCCCGGAGGAAATTGTTCACATCACGACTGCACACTTACACAAGACAGAACAATACAGAATAAATACCTGAATATATAATAGAATATACTCAGACTAGAAATATATTAAGAAAAGAAATATAGTACAACTTACTCATAATAAAAAGTATACTAAGAGGAGAATATAGTTTAAGTTAAAATTAAATCACACTGTACAATAAGTAGAATAGACAGTTACGTCTAAGTACCTTTATCAGAAAATTGAAATTGTGAAATTACAAAAATGCAGTTATCAAGAGAGAAGAAGTAAATATGGATTCATTTACATTATGTACAAATAATAGAATAAAAATAGAGTAAGATAACAAACAACAATTAAATAGTAGAAAAGTCGCAATAGAATATAA
This sequence comes from Alestopetersius hilgendorfi, assembly GCA_037577075.1. NCBI lineage: Eukaryota > Metazoa > Chordata > Actinopteri > Characiformes > Alestidae > Alestopetersius > Alestopetersius hilgendorfi. The sequence goes on along the minus strand of JBBIGB010306634.1, from coordinate 2,460 downwards.
TAATATACAGACAGAAATGTGCAGTTATAGATATGTGCAAGATCACAGTCACAGTTGAAGTTCTGTATGTGCAGAATGTGCAAAAGTGCCAGTTATGTGTGAATGTATGTAGTGTGCATGTCACCGTTCAAAGTTCACAGTTCTGCTGTGTGCAAAATGTGCAAGTGTGCCGTATGGGACCATGGTGGGTAGTAAAGTAGTTGTGAGAAGCCAATCAGAGTGTGAAGTCCTGTGTGGTGTTGTGATTGAGAGTCTGTATAGCCTGCGGGAAGAAGCTCCTCCTCAGTTGACCTTCAGGGAGCGGAAACGCTTGCCTGACAGAGAGAACAGTCCATTTTTGGGATGGCTGAGGTCTTCCTGGCTTTGGTCCAGTTGTAGATGGAGTGTAGGTCAAGGAGCTTGGTGCGGATGATGCGCTCAGCTGATCGCACCACCCTCTGTAGAGCTCGTCTGTCCTGCATGGTGCTGTTTCCAAACCATGTTGTGATGTTTCCCATCAGGATGCTCTCTATAGTGCAGGAGTAGAAGTCCCTAAGCACCTTAGAGGGCAGTCTAAAGTCTCTCAATCGTCTGAGATGGTAGAGGCGCTGCCAGGCCCTTTTCACCACGATGTTGATGTGGCAGGACCATGACAGGTCTCGTGTGATGTGAACATCAAGGTATCTGAAGCTGTCCACTCTCTATACTGGGCTCTCGTTGATGACAGGGGTCTGATAGTTCCTTTCCTGTTTGTACTGAAGTCCACTATCAGCTCCTTTGTCTTACTGACGTTCAGGAGGAGGTTGTTCCTCTGGCACCAGCTCTCCAGATTCCTAATCTCCTCCATGTAGGCCGTCTCATCGTTGTTAGAGATCAGGCCCACCACATTGGTGTCGTTAGCAAACTTGATGATGGTGGTGGAGTTGGTAGTGACTACGCAGTCATAGGTGTACAATGAGTTCAGCATGGGGCTCAGAACACAACCCTGGGGGGCTCGAGTGCTGAGGGTGAGGGAGGCTGAGACATGTCTGCCCATCCTTACTGCCTGTGGTCCGCCAGTTAGAGATCCACTGACACATGGATGGGCTGAGTCCTAGGTGTTCCAGCTTCATCGTGAGTGTGGATGGAATTATAGTGTTAAATGCAGAGCTGTAATCAACAAAGAGCATTTCAACATAATTCCCCTTCTTGGTGTCCAGGTGAGTGAGTGATGTATGAAGGAGGTGGGAGATGGCATCATCTGTAGAACGGTTCGGGTGGTATGCAAACTGAAGTGGATCCAGTGTGTCGGGTAGTGAAGAAATGATGAAGTCTCTAACCAGCCGTTCAAAGCACTTTATCACTACTGAAGTCAGGGCTACAGGGCGATAATCGTTGAGGGAAGCAGGATGGGGTTTCTTTGTAACAGGAACAATGACGGACTCTTTAAAGCATGTGGGAATTTCCGACTGAAATAAGGAGAGTTTGAATATTTCAGTGAACACAGGTGCTAGCTGGTCTGCACAGGCTCTGAGTACTCGACCTGAGATACCATCTGGTCCTGCTGCTTTCCTGGTGTTCACTCTCCTGAAGGCTCTTCTCACATCATGCTCGGAGATGATGAATGCATTTCTGGTGTTGGTATTGTCTTCTTGTCTCCAGCCATTAGCACTGCTAGCGTTGTTAGCATTACTAGCACCATTTGCATTGATGGCTGCAGTTTCAAAGCGAGCGTAAAAGTTGTTCAGCTCATCTGCCAGAAACATGTTCGCATTTTTCATACCTGTTTTTGGTGCTTTATAGTCAGTTATTGTCCTTAGCCCCTGCCACAGGCTCCTAGAGACATTTTGTTGGAGCTGTGACTCTAATTTCCTCCTGTAGCGCTGCTTTGCCTCCTTTACCCCACGTTATAGGCAGCGGTGCGTGATCTCAGAGTGTCGCAAATGGTCTTATCCACCCATGGTTTCTGATTGGGAAACGTTCTGATGGTCGTTTTTTTGTACAGTATCATCTGTTAGTTCCCCGACGAATCCCACAACTGCTTCTGTAAACATGTTGATGTCCTCAGAGCTGCGTCGGAACATGTCCCAGTCTGCGCCATCCAGTGTGTCCTGTAGAGCTGCCACCAATTGGTCCGTCAAGCACGCGACCTCCCTCTGAACTGCTTGAGCCTTTGTTTAAATTTTGGCATGAGGAAGATGGCTGCATGGTCAGATATCCCAAACGCTGGGCGAGATTGTGTCTTGTAACTGTCTTTGGTTGGGCTGTAGCTATAGTCCAGTGTCCTTTCGCCCCTAGTGGGCCAGGTAATGTGTTGATAAAAGTTTGGCACTGTGCGTTTAATGTTGGCACTATTAAAGTCCCCCGCCACTATAAACGCAACATCTCGATGTTGTGTCTGGTGCTGTGTGAGAGGCTCATGCAGCTTCAGAATCAGAATCAGAAAACTTTATTAATCCCGGAGGAAATTGTTCACATCACGACTGCACACTCAGACAAGAC
>JBBIGB010306478.1:0-11092 GCA_037577075.1 Alestopetersius hilgendorfi | reverse complement strand
AGGTGTGCTTCCTGCTTGGTTGGAATGAAAACCTGCACCCACAGCGGCCCTTTCTGGACCAGTTTGAGGACCCCTGCACTAGAGCCACAAGGCTAATTAAGTAATGGAAATCATGGAAGCCTATATTCCCCTACTGGTAGCACTTTATAATAACTACTCAATATAAAGCATTTATTAAGCATTAAGGTCTTAGTTAACACGTCGTTAATCATTTGTTAGTAATGATCTCTTAGTTGTTTCTTACCAGTGAGATGAATGAGTCCATCTTACGAATTTATTATTTTAACTTCAGAAATGCTTAAGAAATGATTTATTAAAAGTCTGTAAATAGCTTTATTTAAGTGTTATTCATTATTGTGCATTTGTTAATATCTTTGTTTAGAATTTGTTAAACTTTGTTTAACATTGTTTTATTATGTTACCATTTGGGCTCATGTGACTACCCTTCAAGGATGCGATATTTGACAGACCTTCATTTAAAGTATTTTGTGTATGAATAAATGTTTTACAAACACTTACTAAAAGTAGGATGCATGATTAACTCAAGAGTTATAACTGGATAGTTAAGTATATTTTGGGAGCTCATCTAAATTGAGCCTTGTCTATGCTTTACAAAACATTTACAAATTACTTATTAAGGCTTGCATTACTGAACATATAAACTACATTCAAGACAGGAGAAGTCATGAAACCACACCATAGACTGACAGAAAAAATAAAATATTTAATTGAATATTGACCATATGTACAATATGGAGCCATTTAAACCTTAACGTTGGTGGCCACTGATAAATTCAATTTAATTCAATTTCATTTATATAGCGCTTTTTACAACTAGGTTGTCACAAAACAGATTTACAAAGTCCGGGTCCGAGCCCCTAGTGAGTAAGCCAAAGACAACAGAGGCAAGGAAAAACTAGGGCTAACAGAGTTGGTTTGACTAAGTGTCCAGAGAGGTAAATATTGTTGGAAGAGGAACTGAGAGTTCATAGTCCATAAACTATACTGCAAACTAATAAAATGATTGCAAAAATCAAAATACCGATGCTTTTGAATGCAGCTGACATGGTACCCAGCTGCTTATAGTTGTGCAGGATTTTCTTATATTTGTGAAGTACTTGGTCAGGCTTCTGGGCTGCAATTTAGAGAACAAGATTAAGATTTTGCTTCCAAAAACACACATACGGACACACAGACATGTAGCTTGCACACATGCACATCCATACACCACACCAGGGCTCTCCATCAGATTGGACTACACAATACTGTGAATGCAACTGATGCTAGTTCAATGTGTATAACTAAAGAATGAAATTCCAGGGACTTACCAGTGCATGAAAATACAAACCGTAACTTAGTTTATTGATGTGGGATTTCTGGCAAATAGATGCATTTTCTAGTATGTAGCTGCATGATAATGGTAGCTAGGTTGTTGCTAGAGTATTTTAGGTGGTTGCTAGGATAGTTACAGTAGTTGTTATGGTAACCGGTGTGGTTGTCATGGTGGATAATAGGCGCGAACATGTTGGTTGCCATGTTACCTTGTTGGCCATGCCAGTTGCTCGGTTGTCAACCTCAGGGTTTTTGAGGTTGTTGCTAGGTTAGTTGTGGTGGTTTCTATGGTAACTGAAGTCTTGTTATGCTGGTTGCTAGGGTGATCATGTTGGTTGCTATGTTGCTTACCAGGTTGTCATCATGGAAGTGGTTGCTAGGCTGTTGCTAGGGTACTTGAGGTGGTTGTTAGGGTAGCTGAAGTGGTTGCTATACTGGTTGCTAGGGTAATCATGTTGGTTGCTATGTTGGTTGTTAGATTGCAACTTGGAAAGTGGTTGCTAGGTTGTTGTTGGGTATGTTGGCTACTATCAGAAAAAAAAGTGGTTTGTGTGATGGTTACTAGAATAATCATGTTGCTATGGAAATTGACACAGATGTTTTATTTCAGTGGTTGCTATGTTGATAAATAGTTTACCATAGTTGGCTGGAAACAGACGGTTTGTTTGGCTGAATAGTTAAATAGTTCAATAGGCTAGTTTAAATACACAACTGAACACAATCGTGATCATAAGGTTGTTCTGGGATATCCCCACATGTGTGGTTATACACCGCACTCAGCCTTCGGCTTCGTGCCTGCAGCCGAACCACACCTGTGAGGATATCCACAACCAACCTAACCCAAAACAGAAGAAGATTGAAATTATTGTTTTACCTCTCTGCAATGCTTTTGATTTTCTCTTTGCCTTCTTTGGTCGCTTCTTCCTTTACTTGTCCTCTGATGGGGATGTGGCAGATGGCCACTGAGTTCTCTGAAGATGAAGATACAATTTTCTGGGTACTGCTGGTTCCTGTGCTACTGGCTGCATAAGTTTCCTCTTTTGAAAAATATGCATCTGCATGCATTGAATCCTGAGCTAAAATAGTCAGTGGTCATAGTTGATAACAATGTAAAAACATAAACAGAAATGCATTAATAAAATGTGGAACTACTCAGTATTGAACTACAGTACATGTAGCTGAAACTGCAGCTTTACTTAGCAGCTTTGCTTACTACTTCCTCATATAACCTGCATCATCCCGCTCTGCTCAGTCCTGCACTCACCCAGTCTCAAACCTGTAACTTCACAGTGCTAGTAGCACAACTCTTAGGGCTTACACTGCACAGCTAGCAACCAGTAGTCTAGGCCTAGTTCACAGCCACCAAGTACAGTGCACATCCAAGAATAATGCAATACTCTAATTAAACTATTGTGTTGGGAGAGTTACCTGATGCAAGTTGTTCTTTCAGGAAGTCTCTCTCCATGTTGAGCTGCTCAATTTGGTCTCTTTGCCTAATTCATGAGCCATATTTCTGGTAGCCAGCTGAGCTATAGGGGCTGTGGACACACCTAACAAAAATAAATAGTTTATGTTCAAGACAATCAAGAAAGTTCTATTATTCCCCATTACACCCATGATGAAACACACCCATACACAAATACTAACACATATGCACAGAGAAAATGTCCTATTGTTTACAATTGTGCCCAGTATTAATGATTAGGGATGCACCGATTGCAATTTTCTTGGCCGATTCCGATTACCGATTTTTTTGTAAGTGTGATTGGCCGATAACGATTTTTCCGATACCGATTTTTTCCCTAGATAACAGAAAATTAGAGCTGCTGCATGTAGTCGACGACAACGTTAGTTACTCTCCTGTTGTATTTTTATAATAGTTACATATTATATTGGCAGCTCTACAGCAAATACAAACTTTAACTTTCATTAATATAAAGCTTTTTTTTTCATAACAAATTTTCTTTACAAATTTAAATAAATAAAATGTAATACATAAATAAATAAACCCCCCAAAAAAAGATAGGTTTGAAATCGGCAATATGTGCGAGTGATCGGCTGATCACCGATCAGGCCGATCAGGCCAAAAATCATCCGATTCCGATCACTGGCCAATCAATCGGTGCATCCCTATTAATGATGACTTAACACTGTTTCATGTCAAAACCCAGACACAGCAATTCACTTTAATTGCTGCTGGAGAATAGAAGAACATAAATATTGTAAGGAAGGAAGTAACTATTCAAAATCATTAAAGGGTGAGAGAAAATAGCCTACTATAAATTACACCGCTGTCTGCTTCCAGTTCTAAAGCTGAACTGTTATAAAGGGTTATTAGACAACAGAGGCTGCATGAAAGTACTTACTACACCTGATAGGAATGTATGACAACATTTGCTGTTGTATAGCCTAATGTTTTTCATATCTTTACCCCAAATGCAAAAACCGTGCTTGTTTCTATCGTTCTAGTTTGGACTTTTGAATTGTATATTTTCAAAATGTAGCTTGCTCGAACCATTTATCCAGGATCTCCTACCCTACCTTTAATGTTCTCTGTTCTGCTGCCTGCAACTGACGTTTAATCCATCTGTTGAATGCCGCTCCCCATGCACGCTGAGTATTTGCTGACACAGGAAAGCTTACAGTCCAGGATCTCAGTTCAAATCTCTTGCACACAACACTGACAAGTCTAAGCTGTCATTTGTGAGGAATGTGTTAATTTAAAGTATGGTTGTATTTTGCCTCAAATATTATTTTTAGCCCTAAAAAATAGGGAGGTCCCACGCTGGCCTCACGCTACAGCCATGGTTGTGTCAGTCCTTGCATGTCTGGGACTTCAATAAACAGCGCCAGAGTAGGCTAAAATCCCAGTTAGTTTGTTCACTGTAGTTATGGAAAGATTGGGTTTGAATCCTCCCTTTTATCTATAGACCTAAGTTCTTCATCATTTTGGCTACACGAAACACAGCTTCAGCTTTTCTGTGCACATTGCCCCAACATTGGCTTCTCTTCATTGGCTTCCAGTGAATTTTAGAATCCGTTTTAAAATTCTTTTATTTGTTTTTAAGTCTATGAATGGCTCTGCCCTAATGTATCTGTCTGAACTCCTTCACCCTTATATACTGTCCCATTCTCTCAGGTCTGCACACCAGAGGCTTTTATCTGTACCAGAATCACGTTACAAAATCAGAGGTGATAGGGCTTTTGCAGTCTCAGCTCCACAAATGACTTGCCAAGCCATGTTAGGCAGGCCCACTTCACTCAGCGAGTTCAAACTTTATCTAAAAACACACTTTTACCGTCTGGCTTTCGACCCAGTGTGAGGTGGTAACTTATGTTTTATATTTGCTTGTATTGTACAGCAATTTGGTCAGCCTTGTTGTTGTTTTAAAATTGGTATGGTATGAGTTCATGACTGCTGTCTTGAATGTAGTTTGTATGTCTTTCAAATAAATATTTGATATTTTCTGTCACTCTGTGGTGTGGTTTCCTAACTTCTCCTGTGTTCAATGTAGTTTGTATGTATTTGTACCGCAAGCCATAATAAGTCATTTGCAAATATTTTGTAAAGTCTCACTTTAGAAGAGCTCCCAAAATATACTTATTTATCCAGTTCTAACTCTTGCGTCCTACTTTTGGTAAAACATTTATTCATACACAAACTACTTTTAATGAAGGTCTGTCAAATATTGCATCCGTGAAGGGTAGTCACATAACCCTAAACAGTAATAAAACAAAGTTTAACAAATTCCGAACAAAGATATGCACAACAAATGCACAATTAATAATGAATAGTACTTAAGTAAAGCTATTTACAGACACTTAATAAATCATTTCTTAAGCATTTCTGAAGTTAAAATAATAAATTCATAAGAGGGACTCATTCATCTCATACAAAACAGTAATAGATATGTTTATTAATGATTAACTGATGAGAAATAACTAAGAGATAATTACTAACAAATGATCAACAGAGTGTTAACTACGACTTAACCAGTGCTTAATGAATGCTTAATATGGAGTAGTTATTATAAAGTGCATCCACATTCTTTATGTGAATGCACATCCGCTTCTTGTAAACTCCACTAAAACCCAGTCTTAGAAACTCTGTTCTCTGCTCCTCTATTCTACTTTCATACACATAACTCAATAAACCCTTCTCTGCTTCTCATATGTTCAGATTAGTCTTCTTCAGTAACAGCGTCTTTAGTTTACTTCTCACAGTGGAAGGATAGATAGAGACACCAGTGGATTTTTTACAGGTGAAGCAAGAGTGCAGTTTAATATTTTTCTTTCACTTAAAAATGAAAGCTCTAAATGCTGTTTAACAAACAAAGGACAGGTGACCTGCCAGGCCGTGTACTTATGCAAGTGGATTGTCAGAATAATGTAATAATTTTGGAAGCACATGAGAAAGAAAAGTGTGAGACAGCTGAGGTGTGTGTAGGTAGCTGTGTACTGTCACTTTGAAGAGTAACATAATGTCATTGAGATCTTTGGGAAGAGCTGCTAAAAGTTGGGTTGAAGACTGTGCCAAAAATAAAGAATGGACAAATTAAATACTGATATATTTAATATTCTACTCAGTGTTGGAATCATGTGTAATTTGTGATGCGCGTTTCCTTTTAACTTTGAAAAATGGATTGCTTGACACTAAAAACAAATATATTGTTTTATTTTGTTCAAGTTAAAATGAGTACACAGATAATTTTTTTTTTCCTGCTAATTTTAATGCACCATTTTTGAGTTTAGTATGTTGGAAAGAACAATGTGGAGTTTTGTTACACATCACTATTACCTTATCAGAACTTCAGCTCCTCAATAGTGTTCAGTCCTAATATTGTAATGATTGGCTAGGAGGACATCATTGGGTGATACAAGTATACACCCCTTCCAAAACAGTGGCTATCTTTTTTATTGTACACTCTACAGGCTGAGAAGGATATTAGTAGTATTATTTTACTAGCCACCTGTTTCTGACCACAGGACTATTAAACAGACACTGAGTGATTCTCAAAACTGCAGTGACAGTGACACTGTACCGGTCATGTCTGTGTGTGTGGCACTGGTGTAAGTGTGCAGTGGTGTTGGGCACAGTCATGTTGCTGGGGTTTCTGTTCAGGTCAGTGTTATTACCTGGTAGAGTGCTGTGGGCTGGAGCCCATCACAGTGATTCCATTCCAGTGATTTCTGTAGCACACCAACTAACCTGGAGAATTAACTGAGTTTAATCAGGTGTGTGGGACGTCACCAAACAGTTATCTCTGCCTGTTTATCTGTCTCTCTTTCTCTATCTATTTGTCTATCTCTGTCTCTATCCCTCACTGTCTCTTTCTATCTCTCAGTGCACTCAGGCCGAAAGAGAGTGGTCCTGTATTTGGTTCAAAACGAGAGTGAATATGAGATGTTCTGCTGGAGTCCTATTGACTTATTCTAGTAAACAAGGCAATGCATTTTAGTGAGTAACAGTGAGATTTGATGGTTCATTTGAGAGAACTAGCCAGTAAGTGGTGTTGTGTAGTATAGTAATGTGAAACCTCTAAGTTTGAGGAGATTGTTTTATGATCTTTGTTTTATTTTCATGGTACATGTTAGAAATATGTGTGTAAGTCACATGGAGCAGACTGACTGAACTGAAATGAAACCAGTGCCAATCGGAGAGCTCCTTTTTGTTAGGTGCTTTGTCATACATGCTTTACAGTTGCCTTCAGTGACACCATCCTCAGATGTGTGTGAAACTATGTGGGTCGGTCTGTCTCATACATGCAGGCTAAACTGTAGTGTGTGTGTGCGCATGTGTGTAATTTATTGTGCAGTTCTCTGGAGAGCTAGCTTCTGCTGTTCTGCAGATGCAGTCTTTGTGTGTGTTTGTGTGTGTATGTGTGTGTGTGTGTATGTGTGTTGGGCAGCATAACAGCGGTTTTAAGTGCCTTCCTGGCAAGGCAGCTGCACTTTCTTGCTTTTTTTAAACATAAAACACAGGGAGGGCCCATCATGATGACATTAAACAATCAGACACTCTGTCTAGGACTGATTTCCCTGTTCACCCCTTAACTCTTTGGGTATAATGGCCTATAATACAGTCATCTGGTTCCAGTCGTGCTATCTCAGCAACAACTGGAGTACCCAGTTGCCCACTGATCATTCAGAGGGAACCAAACCAAGTAACTAGCTTATCATATATCTGCCCTTCATGCAAGCCCCATAACTCACATTTAGCCAGTGACAGCTGCTCAGCTGTTCAGACCAGTGTTGTAATGTAATCTATAGCAGCTACATATTACTACATGAACACTTGTCCAGTTTTGATCCAATATTTTTTTCTGAAATTGCTGATGCTGTCTGGCAGCAACCGTGTGCTGGATGTCTGGCTGAAAAGAGAGGAACGTTCCAAACAGGGAAATGGCTGAGTATTTGTCATAACTATGTTTGATTAAATAACTATATTTGGTTAAATATCTATATTGCCAGTAGACCCACAGGTTAAAAAGTGCTGATGCGGTCCACTGGGATTATTGGGACTGAATCCGCGACTCCTGATCCATGTAAAACTGGGGGATTACTGTGATCTTGTTAATTGTTTGACCCCATTAAGATTTGAAAGTCACAGATGCCTATAGAATGAAAAGTTTTGTATTGATCACTTAGACAAACAAGATTAGGAGGTTCCTGTGTTTCTTGTTGATGTTTCCAAAGGGTTTTCTGTAAGACTAAAAATCTGACAGTGGTGCAGCATCATGCTGTTATACTGAAACAGTTGCGCAGTGTTCTTTAAACACATATGATATACACAATACGCACAGAAAAGTATTTTGAGACATATTGTGATGCAGGTTGGGGTGCTGGCATCCCCCATTTTTTGTTGACTCGCTTGTTTCGGGCATCTTATAGGAGTCTTTGGAGGACACAGAAGTGGCCAGGCTCCTCGTAAACTGGTTCTGTTATTCTGTAAGAGATTCTTAATTTTAACATGCCATATCTTCCTTTGCTACCTTAATGAACATATCGGTCTGCAATAAAAGCTAAAGTAGCTAATAGCTGAACTAATAATTGCTAAACAGTTAACACTGTTTTTGCTTGCATCAGCAAAAGCACCAGGTGTTCTTATATAGTCTTGCCTCATTTTCTATAATTTATGTTAAGGGACCAGCCGCAGTGTTCGCTGTGTAAAGCACATCTACCTACTAGAAATTTAGCCACTGTTAGCAATTTTCGCTTGTTCTCGTTTAGACTGACTGTGGATGTTTATGAAATAAAATGTATGTACATGGTTATGTATTTATTAATGAGTAGAAGTTTGGTGCTCCTAAGCAGTAGCACAGATCACCCATGAACACCAGTGGAAAGACATATTTTAATTAATTGGAAAATGCCTAAGTAAAATGCAAAAAATTAGATGTTTGATATTTAAATTAACGATAAAGGTGTATTTCTGAAATGTATTTCTGAAAATTCTGTAATTCTGAAAATAAAGACGGGGATCCGAAGAAGGAGGACACAGAAGCAGTACAGAAATGGCTTTAATGAGAAATGGAGTATAAACAGTTCTTTAAAAACACAAGTGTGTAGACAACTTAACAGATGACAGTCTTGTAATTAAGAGTAAACTGTTCCTGACAATACAAACATGTAGGGAATGTGAACAGAAGACTGTCCTTTAACCTCTCACTAGCTCCGGACTTGGGGCAGAGGGTAACGCTCAGCTTCAGAAGTGAAGATGCTGCTCCATAGTGAGGGCAAACCCGATGCATTTCACTCTTAATAAGAAGTCTTGAAGAAGAGAGCATGAAGGATTAGAGCTAGAAGAACAAAGGGAAGAAAGAGCATAATCAACTAGCAAAGACCTACGACGGACAGAGGTCACTACGAGACAGAGAGCCAGATCCCAGAGAGCTTTCACAGAGGAGCAGATGCACACCACAGCTGAAGGTATAGCTGAAGGTTAATCCTGAGAGGAAGATGAAGGCTTACTATGATGGAGATCCTCCTGGTTATGATGGAGACTGCTGGAACAACTGACTTAAATACAGAGAGGAAGACAGACACAGTCCAATTAAAACATAAAATTAATCTCACCAAACCTGGAGCTTAACTAAAACTAATCACAACAAAAGGAGAGACAGCTGAGCTGAATGAGCGGACGCTTAGCAACTTAATCAGCACTAAGTATGGAGGCTCATTCCTCATTCCTCATTCATGTGCGTTTCTAGGTGCCACGCCCAAACATTGACAGACCAGCACATGGATGAAGGGGGCATGACGGGACACTTCCCTCTAGTAGGCTGCTAAGCTGGAGCGGGCAGAGACAAAAATATTAATCCATCAATAAAAAGCTCAAACTAATATAGGAGGATTTTTTAAAAAAACTGTACAAACACTATAGATCAGTAAATAATATAAAAATGCAACAATGAACACATAACAGTAGTGGTCAATAAATACAGCAATTTTAAAATTTGAAAAATGTATTTTAGGAACAGAAACACATTCAAACTGAATGTAGATTTTAACCTTGCATTTAAAATGGTATTTAATTTTTCTATTGTTTTTTTTTTTCATTTTTCAGCTACTTTTCCTTTTACTAATAGCTAATGTATTTAGCCTCTCTGTTTAGCCTGAGATTGTTTCTGTTATCAACCATTCCAAAAGATTATCTAACTAATCAGATATCTTATTATATGCAAACCCAGGAACAATTGCATTGAGTTATTTATTGATGGATTAATAATCAGTGTATGAATTTCTATTGCTCTTTATTGTCCATTCAATGATCAAATCAATGAAATGCTTTATTATTTCTGTGACACATTTGAACTTCCACACTAAGGCCTGAAACCTATAAATATAGATAGATTCACTGATTAATTCTTTGTCTTGGCCTACATCTCTTGTTTTTGAAGCACCTCTGTTAGTTTTCAAAATTGACACAAGCCTACAGGTGAAGGACAGTCTTGCTGACAGATGACTTTGGGTTGTGGCCTGAGTAGGCAGGGGATAATGAAGTTTCATAATGAAATTTCCAAACTTTGTTCCAGTACCAATATCCCTCCTGCAGTGATGGAGCTGCTGTTGCTATGGCAACACTGCACTTCTGAGAAGATCCTAAGTGGACCATCCCTCAGCTTGAGAGTCTTTAGCTGCATCCACTGTCCCCACATACCTTCTCAACAAATGTATGAACAAGGCATAACTAGTGGTTGTAGTGCTATTAAGGCTTTTACTAGCATTTCGCCTAGGGTTTGCTTCCATGTTTGCTAATACTCTCAATTCCGCAATGCTGGTGCTAATAGAAGGGACATCAAAGGATATTGGTATTTGGCCGATATCGGCAGAAAAGGCTAACACTACACTGAAATAATGTACCTGAAATAGCACACACTCATACAGAGCAGTAGGATGGTGTGTGCTGTGTTTTTCTTCCTATTTGAGTGTGATAACCTGCTTTTAGTAGCACATCCTATGTGAAATGCTTGAAAAATGTATGAGCTTAAATTGTAGTAGTTTTTTTAAAGAGATATATGTCATGGACACAGAATGAAAAGTAGTAATGTGCCATTTGTAAGGCTAGTATTGTGAAGGACCAATAGATCATGCTGATATACTACAGACAGCAATCAATCATTTTCAATCATTTTGCAGTGCACTGTAACTAGTTATAACTATAAACAGTGTTGTATAAACACGGGTGGCGGTAGCTCAATGGGTAGGATACTTGCCTCCGGACCAAGAGGTCGCAGGTTCAAATCCTACCTCCAGCATA
>JBBIGB010306458.1:0-11092 GCA_037577075.1 Alestopetersius hilgendorfi | reverse complement strand
TCCAAACCCACCTGCCCGTACCACCGCGCGCGCTTCCGACCCCACCCGCCCGGACCACGGTGCGCACTTCCAAACCCACCCGCCCGGACCACGGCGCGCACCTCCAAACCCACCCGCCCGGACCACGGCGCGCACTTCCAAACCCACCCGCCCGGACCACGACGCGCACCTCCAAACCCACCCGCCCGGACCACGGCGCGCACTTCCAAACCCACCCGCCCGGACCACGGCGCGCACCTCCGAACCCACCCGCCCACCCACAGCAAAAAAAATTATGGCAATCCTGTGAATATGCCTTTGTAACACATTCACTGACAGAAAGCCTGTTAGGGAGGACAAAACAGCTATTTCAACAAAAAAGCTTCAGTCTAGACACTGGATTCTGCTGAAACACAACCAGACCGCTCTCATTATGAGAGTAAAACCAGGACGCAGTCTAGGCGCCCTTTTATAAATAAACGTTTTCCAGAGCTCAGAGCCAGGGTAATGTGATGCACAGGAGGTGGTGACGCTCCCTTGCATTAGTGAGAGACAGCGATCAGACATTGATGTGTGCCTCCGTTTAAGATTCCACTGGACCAGACAGCCTGTGTGCGGATTTACTGAACACAAGCCAAGATAACCCTCCATCCATGACATGTTTCTCTGCTAACACTATGTCTGGGAATGTGAAGCTCTAACCGGGGACTCTGTTCTCTGCTGGCAGTGTTCTGCTGTCTGGGAACGCAGACATTTCAAATAAGGACCCACGGTCCACACGCAGCCAGCATAAACCACTTTTTACAACACACACACACACACACACTCACACACACCCCTTCAGGCAGCTGCATCTTGGAGCCATAGATTTATGATTCCAGGGCGAGTTATAACCCATTAAATAAGAACAAAGGTCACACAGAGAACAAAACATCTGTCTTCCCGTCTATCGCTTCCCTTCAACACACACATACAGACGCGGGAGGTTCTCACAACTCAGAGCGACAAAGAGCAGAGAGAAACAGCTCTCGGGACAGGTCCCTTCTCAACCACACACAGGCTTTCACAGAACAAACAGACACCCAGCAGCTGGCCAAGCAAAAACCTCCCAACCGGTAACCTTACAGGCGACAGAACTCTCAGTGTGGGTAACAAAGAGAGTAGTCTAGGAACACGAGGTGTACAATTATTCGGTTGGACAGTGAAATCTATATGAATTGATAAAGCACTTTAAAGATAAGAAAAGATTTAGATAAGATAAACCTTGATTAGTCCCACAAGTGGGAAATTTGCATTGCTTCAGCAGAAAGAACAAAGGTAAGAGCAGCAAAACAACAGAATAAGAACTAACCCAAACAGCAGTACGGTATAAAACAGTGCACTGTACAAATAATACAGATTAGACTATAATGCCATCTTTACAGATTGCTCAGGAAAACAATCTTCTCTCAAAAAACACAAGATGTCTCTTACCGTACTCTACAATTCAGCTGCAGCTTCATGCAAAAAGGTGGTGCTGTGTGGTGTTTTACCCTAATCACACCCAATCCTCTTAATCTAACAGGAGAGAGCGGGTCCCGTACCTGCGTCCACTGCAGCAGATTTCCTTAGAGGGGTCGAAGGTGTCCTTTCCGCAGCACTGCTGGCCTGCAGGTAGGTGGACGTGTTTCTGGCAGACGGTGTAATTGTGAAAAGCGTACGGTACGTCCCCAGCACACATGTGATCAGGCGGCTGGTTGCGATACAGTCGGCCGCCACAGCACAGAACTCCCTCTTCTGAGGGCTCATACGCTTCTGCACCACAGCACTGCAGAACACACAGCTTAGCTCATATCCTGTAACCTCACTGCTATTAGTCATTTCAACAATCAGCCATCAAAACAAATAATTATTTCCAATGAAATATAACAAAAATACAAATAGCATGCGCCGACTTTTAAGGATTCCAACATACTGAAACAAATATACAAGAGAATAAATAAACAC
Source organism: Alestopetersius hilgendorfi (assembly GCA_037577075.1). Classification (NCBI taxonomy): domain Eukaryota; kingdom Metazoa; phylum Chordata; class Actinopteri; order Characiformes; family Alestidae; genus Alestopetersius; species Alestopetersius hilgendorfi. The sequence goes on along the minus strand of JBBIGB010306458.1, from coordinate 9,127 downwards.
TACCAAAAATGTGTATAAAATGCAGAAAAATGCATTATGAGCTTCACCATTTGAACACTTTTCTCAATAAATTGTCGTGTTTGACCAGGTTTAATCGTTTCAGTCCCACGTTACAGTGCCTACACCAGGATTAGTTTAAACAGAACCAAAGAAAGTGACTTACTTGAGTGAAGACGGATTTTTTGGGCATAGGATTTCCAGAGCAAGAGATATGGTCAAGGTGAGCCTTTGGTGTTTTGGAAGGAGCCAAGTCTGCAGTAAAGTATAGACCGAGCGAGCGAGAGAGAGAGAGAGAGAGAGAGAATAAGAAGGGAGGGGAAACGTACCCTGTGAAAAGCTTCTATGCAGTGAGCTCAGAGAAAAGTAGCTGCACTTTAGATAGCAAATGATGTTCTCTCTGCCAGCTACCACCATTCAATTAACTTGACACTGCCACCGCTGTTAGACAGGGAGGATCGAGGCCGGGCCGAAACAGAGATCCAGAGAGACCGGCATGCTTCACAGGTCGTATACGGGAACTTCCCAGTCAGGACTCACATGAATGAGTTGGCTGTCTTTTAAACAGCCAACAAAAATACTTGTGGTTGATTTAGGACATTGCACTGAATGCTAATACATGCCAGGCTGTCAACAGCCGCCGCAGCCAGAAACCAGCACTGGTGCGGGTTAAAACCTAAACCTGGCTGCACACAGTCAACTTTGGGCCATGCAGGAACATGCATAGAGCTCAGAGGACGCTCGAGTCTCTGCCCTTTTGACCTCAGAATGTATGAGGGCTTTCCTGGGCTCAGCGTTCCTCATTACTTTCTTTTAAAATGGCTATTTCGTAAAGTGTGGCTCAGAACCAGAAAGGGTACCAGAACTGAGTGTGCAAACTGACCTGTGACCGAAACTAAATTACAGGCCTACCGATGTACGTCGCTCAGGATAAGGGCGTCTGCTAAATGCCGTAAATCGCCCACAAGGGTTATTTGGCAGCAAAGTTTTAAATCAGCATTCTAATGCGATGAGTGGCCGGCTCTCTCGCCACTACCTGGTGGAAACGAAGAGGGCGTGATGACAGAGTGTTCTCTGAGGACTGTGTTTCCGTGACTGAGAGAGTGAGAAGAAGAGATCACTCGCACAGATACGAGGAATGGAAAGTTAACACGGTTTTCACTGCCATCTCATTCAGCTGGAGATATTCGTCAGCAGGACAGGCTGAGCTGGACGAGAGCTCCGAGAGTTTATCCGGGACCACAGGTGGCAGATTCCTGGAGTGGAGAACGGACCTCGCACTCACTGCTTTTCTGTGAAAGGGGAATTTGAGGGATACAGAATGTTTTGGGAAGCTCTCGCAGGTGGGAATGCTAAAAAAAAAAAAGCATGGAGCATGAATTCAAGGAGGCGGGACTTGGCCCACAGTGACAAGCACTGAGAGCACTCCGGATCTGACTGGTGCTGAAGTAACAACCTTCCTACGGACCAGCGCCGGGCCACGGGTCCCTGGGCATGGAACTATAATGTAAGCGTCCCATTTAAACAGAGATAGGATGACTTTGGTCTACAGCAGAGGGACAGCGTTTGCAGGAAATTCGGGCCGGTGTGATGATACAGGAACAACTGGATTCAGCACAGAAGACTTCACTGACCCTGCACTGGCTCCCTGTGGCCTCTACTACAGAACCTGCACTGGAGCCCTGTGGCGCTCGCATTCAGTTCAAAACCTTAACACTTGCCTTCAAGGCTAAGAATGGACTTGCACCTCCTGACTTGTCTGCACTGATCAAGCAGCTTCACTCTGGTCCTCTCAGGGCATCAAGCACCGCTCATCCTGAACCTCCGCTGCTCAAAAGAGGAGTAAGACATGCCTCAAGACTCTCTTCTGTCTCGGCCTTCCAGTGGTGGAATGAACTCCCTCTTGTAATCAGATCTGGAGTCCTTCACCTCTTTAAGCGTCGACTGAAGACCCGCCTCTTTAAGGAGCATCTTGGTGACTAACCAGTCCTCCCTCGCATCTTTCACTCTATATTTAACTAATCCCTCAGACACTCTCCCTCTTAACTGTTTTCCTTACTTGTGTAGTAATCTGACTTGGTTTTCTCTCTGACAGGGTTTGTTATGGTGTAATGGTGTTGTGGTTGTTATGGTGTTGTTATGGTTTGCCAGTATTTAAGTATAGATCTATATGTATTAAGAACAGTTGTGGATGATTTTAAGCACTGATGTACGTCGCTCTGTAAAAGAGCGTTTGCTAAACCAGGTCACACCGTGCTTATGGAATGTGTCCGCAGTCTGAACACTGAACGTTTAGCAGAGGGGCTACATCTGAACTGTCCACTGCTGTTTACATTCCTCCACTGACAAATCTGTGGCTCCAGTAGAAACAACCGGATGCTTTCATCCTCATCTCTCTGCGGCACCTTGCCTACAGTCACCAAGACAAGCCAGGAGGATCTCTACCGATCATGTACTTTCATTTCTTCAGTGCCTTCAACACCATTCAGGCAGCCCGGCTGGGAGGGAAGGCGTCTGCTGTGCAGGTTTCTGTACTTCCTCAGGGAACAGTTCTGTCACCGTTCCTCTTCACCCTGAACACAGACAGCACAGAGGACTGCCATCTGCAGAAGGTATCAGACGGCTCAGTAATAGCTGGAGGTATCAGGAGTGGGGACGACTCGCTATACAGGATGTCAGTGGACAGTTTTGTGGGCTGGTGTGAGCAGGACTAAAAAACTGGAGGTGGATCTGAGAAGATCAGGCTCTCCTGTCACTCCCCTGTGCATCAGGGGGTGGATGTGGGATTGTTCAGAGTTACCTGATGTACACATTGACTGGACTGATCTAAGACCTCCCACATAAAGGGTCAAAGTAGGCTATACAGACTCTGATCTGCAACACCATGCTGTGGCTGTTCTATGAGTCTGTAGTGGCCAGAGCCCGTTTCTGTGCTGGAGCAGCAGTTTGAAAGTGTCAGACATGAAGAGACTCAACAAACGGATCATTAAAGCGGATCAGGGGCAAGTGAGGGACTCGACAGCTTGAAAACTGTGGCTGAAAGGAGAACATTCAGTCCGTCTTCCATCACAGCGCTGTCATTCATCTCCACAGGACATCTTCCACAAGCGCTGCACCAGAAAGGCCTCCTGCACGGTGTGCAACTCCGCACACAGGCTCTTCACACTGCCCCCATCTGGCAGACAGTGGCGCAGCATCAAAGCCTGTGTGAGAGTTTTTCCCAAAAAACATGAGACTCCTCAACAAACTGCCCTCCCCCCCCCCCCCCCACACACAAAAACTGTAAACTGACTGCAATTTCCACCTGCACTTCACAAATCACTTCTACATGCACACACACGTCCATGTCACACTTGTTCTGTACACTGTCTCAGAGCTTCTGTGTCTCCAGTATCGTTACCTTCCACCTGATTTTTGGAAGATAAAAAAATGAACTGCAGTTTATATTTGTAGTTTATTTATATACGTTTACTCTGAGTCCTGTGTACCACACCTTCTCTTCACACTGTACATGAGTATACCCTCTAACTGAGAGGAGTTTGACTTGAACCAAGCAAGTGTGATAATGCATAGCAGTGACTGATTAAAGCACTCTTGGATTGATAATCATGATAATAATGATCATAATTATTATTAATAATAATAATGATAATAATAATAATATCTGGAGCACAAAACATAAAAAAATAACTTATGCTCCACTGCAGGTTCTTTGTGAGAAAATGTTAATCTCCTTAGTTATCTCTTCTGTGTGGAAGCTCTGACCCTTGTTATTATCTGAGGGCAACAAGTAATCAGACAATATCAACACGATCTGTGCTCTTAGCAGTCAAACAGTAAGAAAGACATCCAACCTTTCAGTACGTCCTCACAGCAACGGCGGTCAGTGATGTCTTCCACGGTTAGATCATCTGTGCAGCACTGACTGACTTTGTTGAAAGACGTATTTCCGCAACATACATGATCATCCGTTTCCTTCTCCACGATCCACTGTTTATTACAGCATAGCTGGCACCTCGGGTCGTACAGAGCTGCGGACGAGACAGAAAACGCATGATAAGGTCACGAAGAAGACATCTGATAAGAGTCTTAGAGTAGAAACAACCATTCACTGATCCCCATGTTAGACTGTCATTTAGTCTCTTATTAAAAGCCTGATTTAGCGGCACCCTAGTGAGGATTAAGTGGTTAGAGAAAGTGAGTGAGTGGCTGATTGTTGCCTGGGGCCGGTTGCGTGTGGTTTAAGAGCAGATGTTTTTTAAAGATGGTGTGTGTGAACAGTCAAGATTTCCCCCTTGATGCTGGCAAGAGCGGCGCTTTGCGCTCCTGCAACCAGCATGTTGGCAAACAACAACAAACAGAACCATAAAGTTAACCTTCAGTAAAGCCGTCTGTAAAACTGTACTGAAGCGAACGTTACTGTTTCTTTCATAAACATTTCTTTTCTGATTTGTGAAAACTGCCCATCTTCCATGCCCCATGAATAATAGCAGCTGTAGAAAATTCTTCCGGCAGGCGATTTAATTCACCTGTAGCCGACGACAGCGTAGGAGTGAAAGTGTGAAGTGTTTTTATTCGCTTGCTGCATTAATACAGATGACTTCACTGAATGTTAACTAAGGTTTTGTTTGTTGTTCTTTGCCAACATGCTGCCCTGTAGTGTTGCGCAGATCAGGAGATCCAGACCGCCCCTCCCAACCCGCAAAAAACACGTGAATAATGACCCAAAACCCGACCCGACCCGAGAAAAAAAAACCCCAGTGAGCCTGTATTGCCATGGAACCTAACAATGAAGTGTCATTTGTGACTTTGTAACCCATAGACGGCATAGATTTGTGCCACATTCGCATTGAAGATGATGCCACAATTTGTGAGATTAACTGTGTACCAAACAACAAAGAAACCGAGAGATCGATTTTTACCTCGTTATTTATCGAAGGGTTGCGGAAAGTGCATGTATGCAATACACACTAGTTGTCAAAACTGTAACATCAGATCTGAGAACTCTATCAGATTTGAATGAACTTAGTAGAATTTAGGTCTTCTTTTAACTTAATATTGTCTAAAATGAAGTAGAGCAGAGCGTTCTTAACCAAACTAGTAGCTTATCCTACAATTGAAAAATATACGCCGACTGCATTTATGGCAGCTGTTTGGAAGCACCGTGGGTCCAGCATGCTGGGGTTTAGCCTATTTCGACGCTTCCAGCACGCAACCTCCTGAACTGAATGCTCGTTACGAACGTATTTATCTACTAGAAGCTGTTTGGCCACTGGGCCTACCTGAACCGCAGCATTTGGTGTGGGTGCTGTTTCTCTTCAGTATGGTTCTGTTACAGCAGGTCTCCTCAGGAGGGTTGAAGTCCTCGGAACCACAGAGGCATGATTCTGTTAAACAGAAACATACACAGGACAGAGAGCCGGGTCAGATACAAACAGTCAAATAATGTGATAAGCTTTCCAGAACTGATTACACCTGAGTCACAATCCACTGCTGCAGTGTACTGAAGTCAAACAGCTCAGCTACAGTTGTGTCATATCGTCCTTTAACTGACAAGTGTTATGAGGCATAGCAGTGATTACGTAATACAGCCTTAGATTAATCATAACAATAATAATCATAGACCTGCTACTAGCACTACTAAGAGTTTTTGTTGGATAGTTTCGAAGCAATCAATTACACACATTTACATTTACGGCATTGAGCAGATTCCATTCCCCTCCTGGGGCAACTCGGAGTCAAGGGTCTTGCTCACAAACCCAGTGGTTCGGTGAGTCCTGAGTAGGTGGTATGCTGAAGGTAGGATTTGAACCCATGACCTCTTTGTCCAGAAGTAAGTATCCTACCCACTAGGCCCCTACCATCCTGCGCAACAGTTTCAAGAGATTCAAGATTCTTTATTTGCCATTAAGCTTTTGTATACGAAACAAGTGCTTGTGTGCTGCCCTCCTCATGTGAAGTACTAATCAGGTAAAGACCAATGAGTCTAGCTGTGAGTCCACCAAGCAAGAACAAGGCTCTACTCACTCTCCAGCACTTTCATTATAAATGAGCTAAGTGCCTCCACTACAATCCTGTCATTACTGGTACCTGTAGAAGGTACTGGCAGTGGCGGAGCCGGGAACGTTTCACTGGGGTGGCCCGAGTGGATTGGTGATCATGTTTGGGGTGGCACACATGTTTCATTAGAAACAGGGCTGGACTGGCCATCAGACATGGGATAAAAAATAATAGCGACGACTGTGATGCGGAGCTTGGGGTGGCCAATAGGGTGGCCAGGATTCACCCATAACTCTGCTCTTGGCTCCTGGTATCCACACAGACAGAGGAATCCAACCTACCTAACCTACAGCATTCAGCTTCTGTCAGTTGTCTGTGGGGCTGTGGAATGGTCAGTCCGCAGTCAATTAAGAAGATTTCGTCTCTGCATCTGCTAACCAGCTACCCCTTGATCTGCTTGCTCACTGAATCCTGGATGCAGTAAGAAAACACAGCTAGCCCAGCTGCACTCTCCCATACCTCTCATTTGTTTGGATGAGGAGACGGAAGATCCTCATTTCTACTACCTGGAAATTTTCACCGCTACCACCTTCCTAACAACTCCGCCTCCTTTCAACACAATGGTCTCCTGGAATCTGCTCCACTCACTGGTACCAGCTCAGCTTGGTTCAACTCTTTCCATAACTAAAATCTGGTACTAGTACCATTCTTGGTACCACTTTGGCCCGAGGTTCCAAGCGTTTCTGAATGGTGGTCGCCACCAGTTACGCCATATAGTTACGCCAGCGTTGTTGACAGAACGTTAGCATTAATGTTAGCATTAGCTTCTTTAAGCCTTGTTGGTGCCACAAGCCAAGGATAAGAAATAAAAGCCCTCGGAGTTCCTCCACGCTGGCGATTGTAATGATGCGGGTTGTGTACCTGAACTTAGAGCGCTCCGCTCGGGCTGCTGCTCAGAATGTTTGGTCACTATAGCGACCAGTTGTAGTGGAAAACTGTAGGTCTGAAACCAAACTGAACAGAGCAGAACTGAACAGAACCCAACCGAGCTGGTACCAGTCAGCGGAGTGAACACTGTCATACGTGAAATCACCACAGAACACAGTGGTTTCCCTAACCCAGAACACAGCGCCCGGGGAGCAGTGTGTGGGCACAGTATCTTACTCAAGGAAACCTCAGATGCACTTAGCAGTTTTGGGAATCGAACTCACGCCTTCCTGATCGTAGGGTAGACGCCCTAACCATTGACACTCATGGCTTCTACCATCACTACTATACTGATGATACACAGCCATACCCAGTGATTAACATAAGCGGTAGGCAAGCAAGAACTTGCGTTTGTGGTACGACAAATGCGTCCCTAATCTGAGCAACTTCATACCGGATCTCGAAGTGCTACCACTCAGGAAAGGAAAACCTTAACAAGAAAAATAATAATGGCGCTTTAAAATAGGGTCGCTTCTGCACCAATCAAAATTCAGTCAGAGCAGGTCTGATCTCAGCACTTCTGACCATGCATGCCCCGCCCCCTCGAACTTCAGGCCCCACCCCCTAGACTTCATGGCCCTCCAATACGAGACCCGTTCTCCAGTCCAGAGAGGAGTGATCTGCCCCTATGAACCAGGATAAACTTTTGGAGATCCCATGCCGTACTGGGTTACCGTCGTGATCCGAGTTCTGTCTGCCATGCTGTGAGGAAAATCCCCAGCTGAGTGAGATGCAGTTACAATGATCTCGCCTTTTCGCTCCACATATCTGAGGGAGACGCTTTTTTTCACTTGACAACCACGAAAATTCACACAGAAACAGGCTGAACTTGGAAACTTGCTCCAAAAAACTTTGAATTTGGATGCGTATCAATTCATTACTGTAGGCATTTACATCAAGAAAACGATGTCAACCCCTGGCTATACCTGTCCCTCCCAACAGAAGACCACAGTTGAAACACAACTTGTCTACCAAACATATTCACATCACTGCCTACAGCCCAGGCAGAACTTCTGGCTGTCCCAGCCAAACCTATCCATCACAAAATCAATATAAAATCACCTCTTCACTCCTCATGGGAGAGGTCACTAAGGTGGTGCCAAACCTGGGTGTCATGATTGGTGACCAACTATCCTTCTCCAAACATCGGACTATAGCCGACTCAATCCAAGCTCCACCACAGGTTCTTCGGGAGGAAACTCAAGGATCTTATTAGTTATCTCTTCGTTTGTGTGTGGAAGCTCTGACCCTTGTTTTTAAGGACGATAAGTAATCAGACATTTTCAAGGCCATCTTAGCAGTCAAACGATGAGAAAGACATCCAACCTGCTCTCTTTCCACAGCAAGAGCAGTTAGTGATATGTTCCACACGGAGATCATCGCAGCAGCACTGGCTGTTTGAATTGAAAGACTTATTGCCACAACACACATCATGTTCTGTCGTCTTGTTCACAACATGCTGGTGATTACAGCACAGTTGAGTCTTCGGATTGTAGTGATCTGTGAACGAGACAAAAAACATACGATAAGATCACGAAGACATCAGACACAAGATCCATGTTCCCTTCAGCCCAGGACTGAAGTGAAGGAACCACTGTAACACATTATCCAGCGGTTCTCAGGGTCACAAAGACAGTTCTCATTTTCGATGGGAGCTGAGAGTGGAAGCATGGACTGTCTGGGATGTCCTGAAGCGAGACTCATAGTTTTATTGGGCTTACCTGGGCCACAGCACTTTGCGTCAGCAGTCACTTTGCCTGAGGTGTTTCCTGCGCAGCAGATCTCATTAAGAGGGTTGTAGGCCTTGGAACCACAGCACTGGGACACGACCTGGCTCAACCCCACTGTTAGCTCACCTGCAACAGTAATATATATATATATTAGGGCTGGGAAAGTTAACGCGTTATCGCGTTAACGTATTATTTACTTAACGCCGACAATTATTTTATCGCGGGTTAACGCAGGTTTTTAAAATCCTTTTATTTTGAAAGTGGGTGCTTTCACCGCAGTAACGCGCGCAGCGGCGGACCGGGACTGTCTTTACCAGGATGGGTTTTCGCATCTCTGCCGCATCTTGGGCCTTTTTGCAGAACGCACAGATCGCCAGTCCGCCCCTGAACACCAGCGCTGAGGTATTTAATAT
>JBBIGB010306402.1:0-10000 GCA_037577075.1 Alestopetersius hilgendorfi | reverse complement strand
AATGCAGAACTGCATGGCAACAGGTGGATGCCATAATGTTCCTTCACTCACTGAGTGGTTTATTTTCTTTCCCCCTGTTACTTTTGCTAATGTGTATTAAAACCAATTCCGTGGTCTCTTAAACGTGTCCCTGCTGTTCTGTTGCGGTGGCTTCCAAAATAAACCTCGTTATTCTGTATTTAAACTGACACCTCGTGTGTTACTGCTTTGTCTGTCTCTCCACACATGGATCCCTGGAGTCATTAGAAGAATGAAAAAGTGCCTCAAGAGCATGATCCACTTTCTCTTTTCAGAACTGGAAGTAGTAGAGCTGTGGAGTCAGCAGAGCAGTGGAGAGTGCCCTCTAGTGGCAGAGAGAGGAGTGAGTGGTGAGTCAGACCTATGCAACAGCAGTGCAATACCGAATGGCATTTAGGTCAAATGAGATCACTGGTTTACCGGGATGGCCAAAGTCACAGCACGGCCACAAATGCTTTGTCACGGTGATGTGGACTTTTCCCCTGGAAGCTGGCGAGAGTGTTTGCTCTGCTGGCTGAGTCACAGCCCAGTGGATAAACCCTGTGTACAAACAGCATCAGGTTCTCTGATCTCATCTCATGTATTTGAGTCATCCAAATTGGATTAGGTTTATTAGATAACACACAGACGTCCGATCAATAGTGGCCCAGAAACAGGTCACAGTCTATTGCAGGCACCGTGTGAAATCCTCTGATGTAAGGATTTAGAGAAAACAGTTTCATTAAAGAAAAAAGACTCGAACATCGCTCTCTTTTTTGAACATTGGTATATTTTCCAAACCCACATTTCAGTTTAAGGCTTCAGCATCGACTACACAGACAAATGAGACAGTCAGCATCGCACAGAGAGGAAGATATCTAGAACATCGAGAGGTCAACTCTCTTAAACACCGACCAGGCCAAAGAACCAAGGGCTATCAGACTGCAAGCAGTGTTCAGCTCAAGTGTCAGGCCTCAAAATCTTATATTTCTTATAGATTCTCCAGATGGACTACTGTAGCTGTCTTACTCTGTGTGAAAGTCTATACACCCAGATACAGTCAGTGCTGGGCGATATATCGTCTATATCAGTAAACTATGATATTGCTTGTCCGTTTTGGGACTTTTTGATAATGAGGATTGTATTCATAATAATGTGCATTAAAACAGCACCATTCCTTTTCAAACGTTCTGATTTTAGCATTTTAATTCTGGTCTGGCTGTTCCTTGCAGAGTTTCATGAAAGGGGAGCAACTTAAAATCCATAAAAAAATCATATCCATAAAAAAGTTGTTGTACAAGCCACTATTTAAAAAAAACAAAAAAACACAGATGTCACCAAGTGTTCGATTGATGCCATAAAAGAACCCGTTTGTTAACCTACAGAACCATGTTTCATAGAGATCAGATAGCGAAGAACTCTTCAATAATAATAATAATAATAACAAAAATAACAATCGTCATAAGATTTATGTAGTTCCTTCCAAGAAACCCAAGGTCATTTTGAAAGGTTTAAAGAACCACCACATAAATGTTCTTTATCTATTCTAGAACCTATACAGTGCCTGGATGGTAAATTGGTTCACATGGACACATTTGCAAAAACAGAACCAGATTTTTCTCTTCTATGGCATCACACAAACAACCCTTGATGTAATTTTTAGAGAAGAAAACGGACGTCTTCAATCAAGACGATCTTGGTCAGGTTTTGAAGAATAGACTTTTAGCAATGTGGCAGCACTGAGGAAGCATTAACCCTAATCTAATAAATATTGTGACTATATTTGATCAATATCATCCAGCACTACACAGAACCGGGCACTAAATACCAAATACTAAGTAACAGTAAGTTTGTGGTTGAGATTTGTGCATCATTTTCAGCTTCAAGCAGAACTGCTACACATTCCAGAACAGCGAGGAAAACGCAAGAACATCCCTTAGGAGAACGTTTTTTTTCATCTCAAATTCCTTCCATTCTTTTTATTCTGCCGGTCGCACCCACAGAGGAACTTGCTCATCATTCAGCTCAATTAGGGGAAAAAGATAACGGAGAAAAACATCAGAACACTCCTAGAACTCTTTGAAGGATTCTGGAATATTCCATTAACACCCAGAACTGCACTGAACTTAGTCTGATCTCAAAGATTCTCTACAATAACATTTGGGTTACGGGAAGATGGACTTCCATCTGACTGTAATCAGTAAAAAACTGAAGGCTGATCAGAGTATTAACAGTCAAAAGACTGATTTCTCGTTACCCAGGACAAATAGTGCTGAAATAACGATCAACTTTAGTCTCACTAACCTCACTAACATTTAATCTCCCAACGTCCCCCCCCCGCCCCATCTCATTATATTTCAACAATACGAGCGGAATCGGTAGAACAAAGCATTACAGTTCAAAGAAACACAAATGTAAGCTTTAGTGTGAGAATGACATTACAGCATAAAAAAATTATGGGAAAGTACAAATTTGAGAGATTATTAAAACAAATGACGAATTCCACCCTCAATGCAGAAAATTTGAAGACTTTCAGTTTCTGTTGTTGGAGGTTAGGAAGTGTGACAGCTGTTGACAATCATATCAGTCAGTAAAGCACTATTTTAGAATCCATATATGAAAAAATATATCATTGATTTTCCATTATCTGAATTTTTGCCCCTTTTAATCAGTACCAGCCACATTCTTTTTCAGTGAAACCCTTGGCATATTGGGACACAATGGGGAGTTTAATGGGGTTCAAAATGTATAATAAACAATCCTCTCTCTCCCAAAACTGACCCTGTAGCTTCTACTGTGTGATGTATGAGCAATAGGAGAACAACACAACAGCTGTAAGCTAATCCTGGAGCACAGACTCGACAGAAGCTCTATCACACGTGAGCACATTCGAGAGGGCGCATGAGGCGGCGAGAGCGAGACCGTAACTCTATCCACACAGTGACAGGTGCGACCTTGGTTTCACGTACGAGATGAATCAGAAGAAAGGAGCAGAAAGAAGAAGGAAAGAAGGAGCATGAAGCAGCGGAAGAGGCCTTGAGAACGTTCCCCTTTCACTGGCTTATAAAGTATTGAGTCATTTCATAAAAAAAAGAAAAGAAGGCACAAAAAAAAGCCACAAGAGCCTCTCAGCATGCAAATGCAGACCAATTCAAAAGTCCCAGAACCACTTTGATATTATGAATCACTTTCAGAGCTGCAATTGCTGTTTTTCATGTCTACATTCAACCTCTTTAGTGGCATTAAACTCTCCAGACGTCTGGTTCCCATCGCCACGACTGTAAACAATTTCAAATTGGTGCGTTTCTCCAGAACAAAGCATTTCACAGCAAACTACTCTGAGTAACTTTACTCATATTTTTACACTTTAATACATTGAGAAAATTGATTGATGGACATCCCCTTTATGGTCTTTGGAGTCAATTATTTCAAATCAGAGCCCCATTCCTCTGGATTCCTCAGGATTACTAAACGTGAATGTTCCAGTTTGGACGTCCAATATTTAGCTCGCTCAGCATTATAAATGTTTTAAAGATAATTTAAGGTCACCGCAATGGCGAAACACTTTGGGCCCAGATGCTAATGACCAGCATTAGTTTTCTTTCCAGCGGGCAGTAAAGCAAGTACAACTCCAGTCACCACCAGTGCACCCAGTCCAACCAGAAGAACCAAAAGTAAATCTCACTCCAAGCTGATTCTTAAAGAAATGCATAAACATACAGATGAGAAAAAAAAGCCATTATAGCTAACGCAAAAGATAAACACTTGGGCTGAAGGAAGAACATAAAACAATTCTCAACAATAAAGGGCAAAGCTTAACCAAAATTACTTGAATGCATTAGAAAAAAATACAGAAATGACCATTCTAAAGTGTGTGGGTTGGGGGGGGGCATTTTATACAATATATCATGTCTAAACATTTCCAAAATATACATCTTTGGGGAAACTAAACTCGCACTAAATTTGAGTTTTCGAGTGAGACAGAAAGAGCGTTTTAAAGTGTATGTTGGGAGTGGAGTGCTTCAAAGCTGCTTATTTTCCACTGTTAAAGCATCAAAGGCCTCCTATGAGAAGGTTTGCATTCACAGTGGAAAATGGGCATGTGGTTTAATTGCACCCTCCACCCCGTTCTCTCTCTCTTTCTCTCTCAGTTGTTTTTATCATTTGAACTCCAACAGGGTCAAACTTCTCTTAAAACGGTCTTATTTACATGGGAACAGCAAAATAACCAATAGTCACATAATGATAATAATAATAAATCATCTTTGTATTATTATCATTAGCATTGCTGTGCATAGACATGTATATTGTTTCAAAGATCTTGAAATCATATAATAGACCAGTGTAAAATTTTAGACTAAGGTTCCCAATCCTATAATTGCATCCTTGGCATCGGCCCTTTACTAATTATAACGTTTCATAGCATTAACCTGAATGCCTCTTCAAAATACATAAAAGAACTATTAACTAATTTAGAAAAGTTTATAGACTGAAACAACTTTTAAAAAAATGGTTTAAATAAAGCAGTGTCAGAAAAAGCATCCAGCAGAAGTCTTTGAGGTGGGGAAAGTCAACTAATTTGAGATTGCAGGAACTACATCAGCATTTTCGTAAACAGTCTGCTGCCACACTGTCCGCCCACCTGTGAGTTTCTCACAGCGAGCAAGATTGGGGGGAACATTTCTCAAGGGCTTCAAGCTTCAAAGCTTTGGCGAACAGGAGTCAAACGACTAATGCGATTCAGAATCAAACAGGAGTTGAATGATTCGTGCGATTCAGAATCAAGCTGGTCGAATAAATAGCCACAGTGATGCCTCGTACTCTCAGTCACAAGTAACAGAAGAAAAGTCCACTTTTTTCAGTAATGATTTGTCAATCCTTCCATGCTCCTCCCTCTCAGCCTCCCCCTCTCTTTGTTCGACTCTCTGAAATTCGGTCTTTGGGCAGATAAAGGCAGTGGAGCCATATTCCGTTACCCTGCAGTTAAAACTATACAAAAATAGAAGCTCAAGAGCCACTTAATCTAGAGAAACTAAACAAAACAAACCAAAAGTACAGTAAAGTCTTTCAGACGTTTGCTAATATATACAGACTCATTTCAGATCTGACCAGAAGAGTACAATAAGACTAAGGAAATAAAAGCTTTGCTCGCTCAATGACAATATAAACAAATAACTTTAAAATATCTTAAGCTCCAATCCTCAATCGATTTGTCTAATCTCTCTACACACATTTATATACACATAAAGCGCTGCGGAATTAGTATCTTTAATTTATCAAGAGCTAACATTCATATGGACAACGCCACAAAGTTGTAATCACGTTGTTTTAGCACAGTGTTGCTGAATTAAATGTTTTTTTCCCAAATCTGAATACCACACTTGGATACCGCTTTACAGTTAGAAAACCCTTTTAAAGCGTTTATGAATGATTCATAATCAGGTTGTTCATTAGGCTAGAGACAGTCATTAATCGTTAAATCATTAATAATCGTAGTTAAAAGTCGTTATAACAGTTATCATACATTGAAGCAGTCTCACTATTTGGAAGATCTTAGATCTTGCTGAGTTGATCTCGTTTCATTCTCAGGCAGAACTGTCAGCTTCATCAGGTCTTTGTTGACATGCTACTACCATTAAAACACCAGACCATGCCAAATAGTGAGTCTGTGTCAATGTACGCTAATTAATGATTTATAACCTGTCTACAACCTAATGAACCTGATTATTTATTAATGAACTCTTTATAAGGGTAGTCTTTTTGTAAAGTGGTACCCACACTTGTTTTATACACGGAAGTTGTATGTCTGTCCCCTTAAAAATGTGCCATCCTCTTAGGCAGCTTTCAGAACAAAAGGTAATATAAGAAACTAAAACGGAACGGAGGCGGACAGGAGGGGCGAGTGATCAGTTGAGATAGTTGGTGGTGATGAGAGGAGCCGAGCGATCGTTGGTGAGTGTCCGGCGGAGCTTCACTCCTCTGCGGATCATGGTCAGCATGTCGCCTCCACCGCTCGAGGCGGGGCTGGGTTTGTCATCGGCGTCCGGATGATCTGCAACGCCCTCTGCTGGTCCGTCTGAACAGTTCTCGGTTGCGTCCTGGCGGGGAAGCTGGTGGAGTTGTTCGGGCTGCTGATTTACTTGTTCTTGCTGCTGTTGATGGTGCTGTTGTGCTGGGACTTGTATTGGAGGTTTGTGCTGCACTGGCTGTGGGTGGTGGTGTTTTTGGTAGCGTTGTTGCTGTTGTAGTGCTTGATTGTATGTTTGTTGATATTGCGGTGGTTGTTGTGCTTGACTGTGCTGCTGCTGACGTTGCGGTTGCTGTGGCTGTTTGAACTCTTGCTGCTGATGTTGATTGTACTGTATTTGCTGCTGCTGCTGTTGTTGGTTGTACTGATGCTGCTGTTGTTGGTGATGGTTGTGCTGCTGCTGATGTTGTTGAAACTGTTGTTGATACTGCCTTTGCTGTTGCTGATGCAGTGCATACTGCTGCTGCTTGCTCAGTTGATACAGCTGTTCTGTGCTGCCCACCGGTGGCTGTCCAGGGAACATGCTGTAGTATGGGGGCGGCATGGCGATCAGACTCTGAGTAGATGTGCAAAGCGAGTGTTTGGTGTGGACCAAGTCTGAGCCGTGTGTCCGGGGAGTCTGGACAGGTGTTGGCGGAAACACAGCTTCCTCGCTGCCGCTGCGAGCCGAAGCCAAGCCCACCGTGGATGCAGAGGGCTTCAGGGGCACCTGTTGATAAAGGTGCCATGACCATTACACGGGTTCTTTTTTTTAACCTCAATTTTTACACTGTTTGTTTTTGTTATGTTACAGATAATGACTTGCATAATGTAGATTATAACTATACAACAAAAGGTATTCTTGAATGTATAATTCATAGACAGATGTACAGTATATTTCACAGATACAAATCATACTGTAATAGTCTATTTTGTCATCTTGAGTTTGATCCCCACCAAAACAGTGCTGTTCATCATTCTGCTTCATATTAAACATCAGAAAGCAATAAAATAGCACAATAGCTCAACCTACAGAACGTCTTAAGAAACAATTGCATTTCTTAAATTTGATATTTTCCAAATTGTTATTTGTAATTAGAATTTTCTAAAGCTCCTTTAATTGCCTTTGTGTATGAACTGGACTGGTTGTGAATATATCATAAAATAGGTGTGTAGCATTATAAAATGGATAGTTGATTAATGTCATTCTGACTACATAACCCTTACCAAAATAACTCAATAACTATAAATAGTCAAAGAAATAAAAATCAATCAGACCCATGTCACGAATGCCAGTGTCATGAAATATTAAATGTGTCCAGACCTCTAATGAGTGAGCTCAGCCACAGTGGTTTCACTGCTGACGTGTGTTCAGTTGTGGACACAACTATAATCTCCATAGAAAATCGCTGATCAATAGAACAGAGCAGCTGCACGAGGAAGGTAGTGGTGGGTGTAGCGTGATGGGTAATACCACAGACTGGGGGTTGATTTCCCATCATCACGCCAGTAATAGTCCTTGAGTAATACTCCTAACACTATATTGAATTAGACCTGCAACATGATTCAATTCTAAGTCACTTAGGAAAAAAGCATCTGGTAAAACAAATGTGAATGTATGGTGACCATGTGTAAAAGCCATCAGACACGACTCACGTGTAAAGCCTCCCACCATTAAGCTGCATCCAATACCTTTGAGATGAGCTAAAGTGGCGTTTGTGATCCAGAATTAATCATTCAACAAAAAAGAATTACAAAAACGCTCTTGACTGAACCATTGCCTCCTTTAGCATCATAGCAGCAGGGGTTGTTTTTGGCAGTCAGAGAGCAAACTGAGCTCCACATAAGTAACTTGTGTTGCTTTCAGGGAGACAGCAAATCAGGCAGTGAATCATAAATAGAGCAATGCCGCAAATCAGGTCGACCAACATACTAGCATGGAAGCCAGTGAAGCAGTCTACCACACGTTTTATGGTCAATGCATAGTGTGGTAGTAGCCAAGTGGGTAAAACACTTGCCTGTGAACCTGAGGACCACAAAGTTGCAGGTTCAACCCCCCTTGGATAAGGGCAACAGCAAAATGCCATAAATGCAAAATGTGATCAAAGCTATGGAAACTTCAGCCCTTAAACCATTGCCGCCCAGTAAAAATGAACAAGGCTCTGGACTGAATGCAATCAAACGCTCACAGCTTTATTTCAATATCTATTGTCACGTCTTCCAAGAAAAGCTGAGGCTTGTCTCTCTCTTCCTCTCTCTGCTCCAGGTTTTGATTATATCTCTATGTGTTTATACACAATGTGTGTAAAAGCACCTGTGGCGTGCAGATGGGGATGGGAACTCCGCCGCTGATGGTCCCGCGGCGGATGCTGGGCTTGCTGGACGGCTTGCGGCGGATGGTGGCTGTCTGAGGCTGCCGCAGAAGGGGCTCAGGGTCCACCAGCAGACTGACAGTGGACGCCGGTCTTTTACTCTGGAACAGTTTGCGGTAGTTCTGGCTCAGGTCGCTGTTTCGGGGAATGGTGGAGGACTTGTCAAAGTCAGACTGACTGTGGGCATCATCTCCACCATGGAGAGAGATATAATCATAGTCTGGAGCAGAGAGAGGGAGAGAGAGACAGACACAAAGAGATATATTAACAGAATGTATAGTGTATAATGAGGACTAATAGAAAAAGGGTGGATGTTCTTATTAGTTAATGTCCAATCAAGGCATATTTTAATCATCTCTATATTCTATATTAAGCGCAGTCCAGTTCTGATCCAGTCCAGTTTCTTTTGCTCTTCAAGGCAGTTTTAGAAGAAAAAGAGCGAAACTGGATGGACTGGATTGATATATGTCTCATTTTTATTATTCTTAAAATATATTAAAATACACCCATATAGATCAAACTCTCTGGCATTGTGGATGAGTGAAAGTGCAAAAGGGCTTTTCATGCAAGGGGTTTTCTGAAATGTATAATGGAAATCGTCCACAAAAAGAACTACTTGGTAAAAATGGCCTGTCTGCAGAAAGACCATCTCACAAGATTTGCTTACAATGATGTACTTTACATGCGAATTAGGTGAAATCACAATGCTGGTGTATATACAGAATGGCAAGTTCTCAAAAGACCTGGTAGGTCATGATGAAGACTCAAATAAAGTCAAATAAAAGTCAGTCTGTAGAATACTAGTCAGAAACCTACCATATAGAGGAGGTTCTTTCTTTACCGCTGAAAAAGAACAATAAAGTGGTTTAACTTGTATAGAAAACCTCCAAACAGGCACATAGACAGCAATCCAGAGTAAAATGTGTGAGGTGCCAAACTTGGCCAAATATTCACTCACACAAGTCTGTATAGAGTCCTAGTGCTGCTTACAGTGAGTGATGTCTTTGTTAAAGTTCAGGAAATTAGGTAAATTAAATGTTTATACACCTATAAAATGTAATATCTCCATATATATATCAAACGTCTCATAGTATCAAATAATATGTACTTTAGCATTCATTAAGATTAATGATCCCTAAGTGCTGCTATGCCATAATAAAGAGTGCTGCAAAACAGCTTATATAGCTTATTGTGATTGGACTGTTTTGTTGTTTTCTTTTATTAAAATGACACAAAAGGAATCCTTACACAGTAAATAAGCAGACAGAAAACTCATTTATGAAAAGGAAACCGACTAATTATTTAATACTGTGCTATATAAACTTCTCTGACAAAACCAAATAAATGACTCACTGCAGTAAAAAAATATCTACTTTATGGGTGTTATATAAATACTAGGCTCATTCTCTATCAAATAAATGGCTAGTGTATAACAATATATTGCACAACCCTACATATACATTTGAAAAGACAATAATCATTGTACATTATTGTCTGACTATACTAAAGACATTGGCTTCATGCTAAAAGAATGTGCAGTGTCTGTGGTAATGTGTGTGTGTGTGTGTGTGTGTGTGTGTGTGTGTGTGTGTGTGTGTGTGTGTGTGTGTGTGTGTGTGTGTGT
>JBBIGB010306392.1:0-11094 GCA_037577075.1 Alestopetersius hilgendorfi | reverse complement strand
CAAGTACAAGGCAACGAAATGCAGTTTAGGTCTAACCAGAAGTGCAATAAGCAGCAAGTGCAGGATAAAGGTATAAAGGTATAAAACAAATTTTACAGTAGGAGATAATTACATATCTATTGGGCAGTACAGTAGGGGGTAATCATGTTGGTGTACCTCAGACCTTTCAGCTCCAGCCTCCTGCTGAGCTCAACCACCATCAGCCACTTTCATCCAGAAGTTTTATTTTTCAGGGACTAATTCATAGTTTTGCAAGGAGCAGCTGACTGAGAGTTAACATACAGGCTGCAAAAAATCAATATTTGTGAACGACTGTGAATAACCTCCAAATAGTGATACAGAAATCTATAGAAATAAAATGATATTTTTTAATTACAAAAAAGGCATCTTCAGACACAGTTGTCTGGGTGGCGATTCATTTCTTTTGTCAAGACAAAACTGGAATAGCAAAAATGTCTAAAGTACATGGGGAGTTGTTGGGCATTCTCATTTTGTACCTCCAGATACTCTGGCATCCTAAAGTATAATTCCAGGTTGGCTTTAAGTGGGGTACTGAAGTCTTGTCTTCTTTCTTCTTAAGTCTATTTTATTTGTTTTGTCTTAAATTCTCTATGTTTTTATGTACTGGCTCTCAACATCTTGTTCAAAGTAAACAATTAAAGGGGTATTACTCAAGCTTTGAACTTTGTGGCATGACATGACATTTTGTTCCATTAATTTTTTAGTCCAGCTTATCATTGCAGCGAGAGATGTAACTGACAAGGTGATTAATTATGCAAAGCTTTCTTGACAGCTAAACCAGTTGAATGATGCAGTTTTTTTTTTCCAAGTCCCACATTCAAAACAGCTCTGACTGAGCCTGACTCTCATACTTCTTTAAAAAGCCAATCAGTCTAGAGCCATGCTTTAGTAGAACTGATGGATTAAATAAATAACTTGAGTAATCAAACAATGTTTATTGAGTCTAGTCAATAAGGTTAAATTCTGTTTTGCAGTTTACCAGCAACACGCCACCTGCTGTGGATGAGGTCGATGGGAGAGCTGCCTGGAGAAAAGAATTTTCCAATGAAAGAATGGTTCCTACTGAGAAACCTGGACATTCTACATCGACCCCAGCGTTTTTGATTGCCCTGACCAAGGACAGCTAAGAGAAAGCTCCCTACGAAGTGTTCTCACCTCTATAAAACCTACCCAGGTGATAATAGAAAACCCTAACTAATCCAATTGTTCACAAGTGTTCACACAGAGCAGTCGAAGGAGAGGGACTGTGTAAGAAATGTAACAAAGGTGACCTCTAACATTCTGAAAGTGAGTGTTAAGACCTACAGAGAACATTGTTGATGTACCAGAGGCATGCCAAAGAGGATAAGTACACTCTTAGCAAAAAGGTTTTTTTTTTAAAAGAAATACACACAAGTCATAGAAAAGAACTATTTAACCATATAAAGAACTGGTTGTGAATTCAGATGGTTCAACATATATATAACCATTGCCTTTAATTATGAGTATGATTTTTCTGCCTTATCACTTTTGTTTGGGATTTTTTTTTATTTCTTGTGATTTTGGTCAAGTCAACAATAAATGGATGCTCTATTTTTCTCCCATTTTAAAGATTATTATTGTAATGCATTTTCTTCATTGAAATGAAAAAAACTGTTTATACCAAGAAAATTATTCTTTCATTGCCTTTCTTTTTTGTTTCCCTGCGAATCTGTAACTGTTTCTATTTTAATATTGTCTCTGTTACCTTACCACATAAAGCCAAAGTGCATAATATTTCTAAATACCATGTTTTATACAGCATTTTTAGAAATATGCAAACCTTATTTGATCATCTTTCTTGTAATTTTTAAATATATACCTAAATGAAATGTTTGTATTAATTTGAAATTACTGGCAAACAGCTTGACATTAGAATCCATCTTAAAATTCACAGTGCTGAATGAACTCTTCCAGTGCGAAATGTAATCCAATTAACAGCATACATTACTCTACTGTACTCAAATAAACTCTTAAATTATATATCTAAATAAGCTCTTAAATAAATGAAGACCAAGCCAAATTCTGTTTAGGAAGAAACAGTTAATGAGGCTGTGACATCTTCTTACAGCTCGCTTTGATGACATGAAAAGCTTGTGCCAGCACCCCTTCCAAAAAGGTCTGTATAAAATGCCCTCAGGCATTTTCTTGGGTGCATTTGGAAACACAGGACACCATTCCTTTTGGTATCCTGGGGCCAGTATTTATTCAGCTTCGATTTGTTCAGACTAGATGATGTGCACTGAGCTTCTGAAAGAGGCTGGGATGATAGTAGAGTCCTCAGGACTGTGACATTTTTACTACGGTAATTCAATTGGTGTTTTTTTCAGTGCGTATGATAAATATGTTTAGAAACCCTCAGTGGGTATTTCAAGCACACCATACAAAAAAGCCCTGGTGGATAACCCGGAAAAAAGCTGAAGTCCCATGAATGGATTTTGATCTGCTCCAGGTTCCTGTAAGTGTGTGACATAATGAGCATTGTAAAGATTTTCATTGTGAGATGTTTTGTTTCAGCTATTTTATGACATTTTGCATCCAAGCATAACAAAGAGAGACAGATTAACACGGTAACTCCAGCCTATTAATTAGCCCAACTTTTGTCCTTTGGAGCTTAATCCCTATGTCTGATGTGTGTTCTGCAAGACAGTGTATGTGAGGGGCTTACTTTAAGGGTGATCAGCTGATCAGACCTCTAATTGCTTCGCTATGCCAACAAGGCCTCAAGGGGCTAGCAGTCATGCACCTGCTTGACCAAATAAAGGACCACTGGTCCCCAGCAGTGAGCACAATGAACAAGAGTACACCTGATATTTATAGAAGCTGTAGGTTTCGGAATTTAAGGCTCAGGGGAGTTAATACCAGCGCAGTTGCTGTCAAACAGTACAGAATTGCTAATTGCCCAGCTTTGACAAATTTATGCAAATAAGCTATTCAAAGTGTGCATCCCACAACTAGGAGCACTGAGAAATGGATAAAAGTGAAGCGCTAGTTCCATAATGGACCATTTGAAGGACAAACTTTGAGCTGCAAATGTGAAAAGCAGTACACCTGAACAGTACACTTGAGGTACCATGAAGGAACCTTCATTATTTTTTTTCTTCCTCCCTGTGTGTTACTATCTGTGATCAGGAATGGGCCAAGTCTAATCTCAGTCTGAAAAGAATTTCAGTGGTGTGTTTTCATTGGCACCGTAATTGGTTCAAGATTAGGCTCTTATGAACAGCCTGACATAATTAAGTGTGAAGAGTCACTTTAGGGAACTGAATATGTTTTTTTTTTTATTATTGTGTAGTTGTAAGAGGCTTTCTTAGGTTTTAACCAGCTCAGAAGTATCACCAGTGTGCTAGAACCCCCCTTATGTATAATGCATTTGCCACAGCTTCTGTTTGAACTAACAATCATGTAGCATCATAGAGTGCCTCAGTGGAGAATGGAGAAGAATAGCAAGTGATCTTGCAGGGGTATGTATGGACATGGGGTGTTTCCTTCCAGTTGTAATGCGGCCAGTGCCCTTGGTGTCAGAAGCCATAAGGCAGGGCCGAGCAGCAATGCTAAGCAACCGGTTTGTTCAGAGCAGCAGGGTTTGAAATAATTATTAGTTAGTGTAAGAAAAGTCCAACCCATATTACATTTTTCTGTGAGGTATATTTTTCTTATAAAAAAATATACTTCAAAAAGACCATCACTGATTTATTGTTTATAATTTTATTTACTGACATTTATGCAACAATCCCTATATTTCCTGTTCCAAACATTTTAATGATGTTTTAATTAAGACAAAAAGAAGAGCTACAACATTTCTAAACAGAAACCAGACTGACCTAATTACGATCAAATTACTCAGGTGGTGGTCTTGTGGGTAAGATACTTGTCTCCGGACCAAGATGTCATGGGTTCAAATCCTACCTCCAGCACACCACCACTGGGTTCCTGAGCAAGACCCTTGGGCCCAAGTTGCTCTTGGGATACTGCCCCCTGCAGTTAGGAAATGGAAATTGCTTTGGATAAGTAATTTGATCGTAATTAAGTCAGGCTGGTTTCGGTTTAGAAAAGCGTCTGATTAATGCCATAAATGTAAATGAACAATGAGAAATTCTTTCTCTGTATTTGACCCATTCACCAATTAAAACATTATTAATTATATTTAGGTAAGAGTGGTCCAGAGGGGTCCACCAAATCCAAGACTGGTTGCCATGTCTTAATTAATTCTTATCATGGATGGTCAGTTTTTCCAGTGCAATGATGATGTTAGAAATACACTGAAGTGACTGGCACCCCGACCAGAGTGAGTTCCTTCCTCTTGTCTATAGACCCCGGGAAAGGCAACCCTAGTAATGATTAAGCATTTACAGAAAAGGAATAAATAAATGAATGAACTTTAGGACAGCTTAAGCCAAGCTGTAGCCTGGGAAATAGTTGAAATTGTGTCTCTCTATAAGTGTTACAGCTCATAATAGTAAGTGAATATTTTTTTCTTTGCTTCTGTTTTTTCAGTCTGTCTAATAGAATCGAGAGGTCGAGCAAGTAATAGACCTGCATGCATTTTTTATTAAACTGCAGGCACCAATCAAGTTTTTTTAAAAACAGTGCAATATAAATAATATTTATTGTTATTATTAGCATATGATTATAATATGCTAATTATACCAACTATCATGCAATATATTACTAGCTTCATCACAAAAACTGTACATGGGAGAAAAACTAAACACAGATTTGAAATCAGCATGTAAAACATCACAAAACTCACAAAAACGTACCTCTAATGATTTTGACTTGACCTGTGTTATAACTACTTTAATTTGCCTTATATTTCCTTTTTTTGAATGGCTTTCCCTGAAAGATTTATGGTTATTTGTAAAATGATTCTGATTCAGAACTAATGTTTTTCATGTCAAAATATCTCTGCTATAGCATTAGCGGATTCCCAAATAAATTCAGCATTTGTTTTATCTTTTAAATGTACCTCTGCTCCCATCTTTTTCCTGATCTCTTTGTCATTAAGAAAATATGTTGGAAATGACTAACTCCATTAACCAGATATTGCTTCACCCGTAATAAATTCCAAATACACTGATGTGAATAGATCCTGCTCTGCATTTGTCATATGATCCACAATCTAAAAACTTGGTTGGTTAAAGAGGCTGCAAGCCTATGCAGCAAAGATTTGGCTACGCAGCAAAGATTTGTTCAAACCACATCCACAAGTCTACACAGCAACAATGAAAGAAAGACAGGGGCATGGTTTGAACTGGTTGAGAGACATTTTGGGAATGTATTTATATGGCTGAATACTGACTTCTAGTGTTTGCTGTATAAGGTCTGCGATTTTACCTTGTGTTGGTACACCATGCCACTTAGTGCCACACTTTGAATTTTCATGCATACTGTATACTTTGATATACTTTGATTTTGGCCTTAGTCCATGAACTTCAACAAGCTTGGTGTTTGCTGTCATGAATAATCAGTCATGTTTTTTCTTCAAGAGTTTTGTCTGTGTAGAGTGTAAACCACTGTGTAGCTGGGCTACCAGCTGTGTAGCTAGGTGGTTAGGGCATTCGCCCTGCGATCAGAAAGTCCAGGTTCGATTCCCAAGACCGCTAGGCATCTCTGAGGAACCCTGAGCAAGGTACCGTCCCCACACACTGCTCCCCGGGTGCTGTGTTCGTAGCTGCCCCCTGCTTCACTTGGTGAAATGCAGAGGTTGAATTTCGTGCTGTTCACACTGTGTGCAGTGGTGTGTTCATGTATGACCGAATGATCACTTTCACTTCACTTCGCATGTACACAAACAGGCAATCTACCACTGTAAGAAGACATTACCTGAATCACATTTGTATATCTCTTTCATAATTTGTTCAAAATCAAAGTGAACTGTTCAAACACTGAAGTGCTTATTGCATTTCTTAATTCCCTTCATTAAAGGCTTTTCTTCTATTCATCTGAGAGCAGATGTTCAATGTGGTTTCACCAAAATAGCTGCTGAGCAGTTCCCTGGCACATAATCGACGTCTGATAATTGGAAGCATTTATTAGTCTTGTGGTCAGTTAATGGCTACCAACCACTCTCTTTCATCCTGTTTGAAACGAATGCTTCCAACCAACCAGGGCTTCTCCTACTTTGTACTCTAGTGTTTCTTCATTGCCCATCCAGTCATCTCTGAATGCAGCAGTGGAGAGACAATAAATGAGATGTTATTTTTGCAGGAATGACATGTCTAATTGGTTGCCTCATTAAAACAAACATGTTCATGTTAAATGAGGATTATCAGTGTCCTCTCTGTGACACAATACAACAAAGTAAATCAAAGAACACACTGTGCTGATTTTGCTGCTTTGTCTCCATTTAGTTCATTTTTGTTTGGATGGGTGTAGTTTCACCCTCCTGTTACTTATTACCAGTGGTGATAAAAGAGCATCTAGCTTTGCAGTTCTCTCTCCCTTATGCTTCTGCTAGCTGCTCCAGTATTTCAGGCCTGCTCAGAGTGAGTGGTGTTCCTAGTATAAATCGTGTCTTTCAAAATTGTTAAAGCCAAGACTGTATGAGAAAGTAAGCAATCTAAAGCAAATATTTATTGTACGCCAGTACAGCTCCTGATCAGCAAAACCGTTTTCTAAGCCATTAAACACTGGTTACTTACTGACTGTGTAATTAAGTGGGTTATTACAGTAATGTAGGATGAATCTTTAAGGCCTTCTGGGTAATTTTAAGTGTCATACTATTACATTGTTACATGCATGTTTTGTCTTTTTTAGGCTTTATATTGTCAGCTGCTGTTTAACTTGCATATGCTTTAATTTCATTTTCCTTAATTGTTTCATTTAGGCTGCACTGGTTTATATTCCCCTTTTGCCTTTCATTTTTCAAAGTAGGAGTGGAGACCACTAGAAAAAATGTGCAGACCTGGCAGCACACAGCCATGGCAACAGAAAAAAGCAGCACCCTTCAGCAAAATCAAAACTCTGAAACAACACCTCCAATCCCCTCAATCCCTCCTATGGTCAACAAGTAAAAATATCCCCATTGCAAATTCTGAAATCCTTGTCAACAAATTCAACTTCCCTTGTCTAGATATTGAAATTCCAAGATTGTACATATCTCCATATGTTAGAGAACAGTGTGAGTGACATGTGATGTTGGATAATAACTTCTTTGGTAAGTCCAATTTGCCTCTTTGGTAAGCCTATATCTTATTCCCTCCTCAAAGCACCCTGTAAGTAAAACAGTCCTTGTTCTTGTCATTTTTATCTTTTAACAATGTCTTAATAAATTATGACCATGAACAGACCATTCATTACTGGGATACATTCTACAGTAAGTAGAAGAGACATCACATCTTGTGTTTTACTACATTTACTACCCATTTAATTTACTGTTATTGAACTGACAAAGATACTTGAAGCAAAACTGCAGCTGGAGAGTATAGTCTGTAGGATGGACCTCTATGAGTCAAATCTGCATCCCTCCAACTATGAGCTCTCCTCTTCCTCTCAAAGAAGCAACAGAAAAAATGGAGGAGTAAAAGCAACAATAGAATGAGGTGAAAAACCTGAAGCTGATAATGGGTGCCTAACATGAGATTGGACAGAAACCCAGACAGGTCTACTACATTAGATGCAAACCTAACAGATGATAGGTTTCTTTCTTCTGTTCAAGCTTGTGTAACTGAACATCGGCTGAAGATTCCCAGGAACAGGAAAGTTCCTTTTTTTCAGAGATAAAACCGATATAAGCACATGCGTCTGGTTGTAAAAGGTACAGCCTAACACGCATACTTATCCTTAATGAGATCAAATACTGATCTTAGTGTTACAAAATACAGATTTTTAACGTTCCTCAATATTCACTTGGTTGCTATGACTTACAAGAGGACTATTGTTCCAAGACGTGACAAAAGAGAGAGGTGATGCAAGAGTTTTCACATGCTTTATCTTGCTTGAAAAAATTAGTGCACAATACTGAGAAAATATCAGTTGAGAAAAAATAAGACAAGGCCAGGTGGTGAAAGGAAAAGGAATTTTAATTCCTTCTCTGTATAGGTTGCAGTATGGGGTTCAGGGGTCATCATCAGGAAGTAGGAGAAGTGTTCCTCCCTCCATCTGAAGGTTAGGTACATGACGCACATCGACTTCTAGGAAGGCAAGTCTACTGATGCAGATAAGATGACAGCCACAAAAGTATGTCCTTGTGACCCTTCTTAAGGATTTACTAAGTTGATGGCCCTTTATATTGCCTAGTAGCACAGTTGACTGGGACAAAGACCTAGAGAGCAATAGAAAAAATCTATCAGAAATATGGACTCTGGAGTGCAAGTGTAGCTTAGAACTTAAGCACAGGTTGGTGAATTCCCAAATCTTGGTCTACGCTAACCTATCTTATGTCCAGAGGTGTCAAAAGTACACACATTCTTTACTCAAGTACAAGTATAGGTACAAGTAAAAGCTGAAGTATTGACTCAACAATTTTACTCAAGTTAAAGTGAAAAGTACAGGCTCTAAAACAAACTTAAAGTATGAAAGTATAAAGAAACCTTGCGAAGGACAAAACCATCATTTTTAGGAAAAGGTTTACTGGACTCCAGGTCGAAATACAAGGGAAAAATGAAGTGAAATATATACAAAAAGCTCCATTGGACAATCTTGGTCATGCCTCCAAAGGAGCCCCCAAAGGAGCCTCTCGTCCGAACACTAGAGGGTTTACAGTTCTGGTGTCATGCACACCAGGTCACGCGGGGTCAGTCGGCACCGGAAATGACCCCGTGTAAGGTATTTCAGCTGGAAGCAGGTAATTTATGTCACACAGACATTGAAGTTACGTGCTTCATGCTCGGCGTGTTTCCCCAGTCTCAAGTCCACGGTACTGCTCTTCTGAGCAGTTCTGTTCTTCCCCTGTGTTTGTGTGAGAACATGGGTTCGTTTGGTGCGATCCCTAACTCCTACCGGAGCGTTCTTAGAATAAAAAGCGTGGCTTATCAGCTCTCTTGTGCCATCCGTGTTTGGGATCTTCCACCATGCAACATATTTGGGCAACGAGTCCTTTCATTCCTGGTCCGGCCGTGACATCTGGACTTGAAAGGTGATGTATGGATGCTGTGTGTGTGGTCGTTTGGTACCTAGGCAACCTAGGTGTGTGTAATAGGGCTTATGGAGCTCATTACTTAAGCAGTGATTGGTTAATGTGGAATGGAAACTTGCAGTGTGATTGGATGTGTGTGTGTATTAGGTTTATAAGCCGGCCATGCCCTATAATCAGTGCGTGTTCACCCCAGTTTCTTCCTGGAAGGTTAGAGAAGGAGAAAGGCTTGCCAGAACAAGAACAGGATAGTCATGGGAAGTCTGTGCTCAGTTTGGCTCAGAAACATATACCGGAGGTTGGTGTTCTAGGAGAAGAGTGTTTGGTGACAAATCTTTTCTAAACACATTCAAAAAATAAAACTTCTGCAAAGATTAAGGGACTGCAAACTCAGTGTGCATGGTTATTATCCGTCACAACATACTTCAAATCCTAGACAGTAAAATGAAATGCATACCCTATGACTAGCTTCTATTTAACAGCTATTTAACAGCAAGAGATCATGTCTAGGCCTTTGAGTGCATTTACATGAGAACTACCCACGTCACAGTGTGTGTGTGTGTGTGTGTGTGTGTTGGCTTGTGGGGAGAGGCAAGAGAAAGACACAGCCAGTGAAGTGAAACACAGAAGTATTTACACAACTGCCAAAACCTCAAGTATAACTTTATGTGACTGTCCGTGAAACATGTGTGCAAATGTGTGAGGACAGAAATCCTCCGAACAACCATAGCTAACAGGCTCTGTGTGAGTGTGTTTTCACAGAAATCTAAAGTCCTTACTAAACAAAAGGTAATTGTAATTATGCCTTTAAGCATGTATGTGTTTGTGTGTGTGTTTGTGTGTAAGAATGTATATTAGGATTTAGGTGTTTGTGTGGGCCAGGCATACAGATCAACAAAACCCCCTGTTTAGCTTCAAAAGAAGCTGATTTTCAAAGTTCTTGGAATTAACAAGTGCTTTTTTCGGTGTAAATATCAGTCCGGCTGTGCTGAACAGTCTTTCGCATGCAGCTGAGGCTGGTGGTGGAGTATTAAGCCTTATTGATAGGTTGAATACTTTGGGAAAGATGTGAGTACCCCAGTGCATCTCCTGGGCATCCCAAGTAAGTATCCAGCTTAACTACAGGGGCAAGTCTCCCTGCAGCATCTTGGGGTTAAGGGTCTTGCTCAAGGACCCAGTGGTGGTTTTTGCTGAAGGTAGGATTTGAACACATGTCCTCTTGGTCCAGAGGCAGGTATCCTTGCCTCAGAGGGCTTTAGAACTTTAAATACCAGATTTTTATTTATTACTAGGATAAAGACAACAGTGCAATACTTACCATGTTTTAGGATGCATTCATCGCATGTCCAACAAGTCTTAGGCACCAACCATCCCATCTGCACATTACTCTCTCCCTGAAGAAGATCAAGTGCCTTGGCAACTGGGCTCATTGTCTTTACATACTTACATACTCACATTTACTTACATAGTCCAGCTAAACAGGACTGAACCTATTAAAATAAGACATTAAAAACTACGTCGGTGTGAGGTCCAGCAATCAGTCGTCATCACAATAAACGCAATTTTGCCAACAGTGGTTTTCAGATTATTTTTCATGACCAGTGCAGCCTTCTCTACTCTGTGTTTAACAGTGTCATGTGACATCACTGATACATCAGGTTATAGGTGAAGAACTAGACCTTGGAAACCCTGCTGCTCAATAACACAGTGGGTGCAGTCCTTGAATGACGACATTCATGATAACATTATCAACACCGGCCTGTGACCCTCTTCTGGTCTCCCATAGTTTTGGTTGTTTGGAGGCTGGGCCTTCATCTGGCACTGTCAGCCTTTTGTAAGTGAGGTTTGTGTACCTCCCCGATTGATTTTGTGTTTTCTCTGGAGGTAAAAAAGCATGCGCATACGTGCACACACACATACACACACACACACACACACACACACACACGCACACAAACACACACACACATGAGACTACA
>JBBIGB010306365.1:0-11095 GCA_037577075.1 Alestopetersius hilgendorfi | reverse complement strand
GTGTGTGTGTGTGTGTGTGTGTGTGTGTGTGTGTGTGTGTGTGTGTGTGTGTGTGTGTGTGTGTGTGTGTTACAGGGTCATGTGAAGCTGAGTGATTTTGGTCTCTGCACTGGTCTGAAAAAAGCCCACCGGACCGAGTTCTACCGGAACCTCAGCCACAGCCTGAACTCCGACTTCAGTGAGTTCACACTCAGGACTACATCACCCCTGTGCCCACTACACTACATAAGTGAAAGAGACTATTCTGTTGTATGTGAACACACAGCAGCAGGCAGCCAGGAACACAGCGGCCGGGAGCAGTGTGTGGGGGATGGCACCTGGCTCAGGGTACTTCAGAGGTGCTTAGCAGTCTTGGGAACTGAAACCATGCCCCAGTACTACACAGCCCAGCATACCCACAACATTACATTTTATTGACAGGCTGCTGCACCCACAGTGTGGGAGATTCCTCAGGTCTTTCCTTCCAGCTGTTGTCAGACTTTACGACCAACACCTCTCAACTGCCAAAACAAACACACGCAAACAAACACATTCAATTTACATACTTTACATACTTATACTGATGTGATGGATAGCTTTTAATTCTATAGGTTATGTTGCTCTTACTTTTGTACTGTCTACTTGCTGCCATCACAATGCTAATTTCCCACTTGTGGGACTAATAAAAGGGCTATCTTACCCCGAATGCCCACAACACTAGTTATTGTGGAGAGAAGAGCACTGAGCAATTCCTGCTGTTTGGTTTAAAATCATGTCTAAATCCTTTGGTCCTTTTGGTGAGATGAACTGAGAGAACATGGACAGCAGAGGGTGTAGTTCTGCACTTCTCTTCCACTGACCTGCTCTTGAATCAACTGTGTGTGTGTGTGTGTGTGCATGCGTGCGTGCGTGCGTGCGTGTGTGTGTGTGTATGTGTCTGTATGCACACTCTCTTCCACAGCTTCTCAGAACATGAACTCTAAGAGGAAAGCAGAGACATGGAAGCGAAACAGGAGACAGCTGGTAATGATGTGACAGATAAAAGTGAAAGTTTGTTTTACACACCATTATCGTCAACTTTTAAACAGCTCGACGGCCACTGAATGTACATTACTTCATGTTTCTAGATAACAATAAGTCATACAGTGTGAGGAGCCACAGTAAACCGTTTCTTTCAGCAGTTCCTTTCCCCCTTAAATAGTGCAGGATTTTCAGTGCAATGTAAGGTGCAATGGAGGCTAATTGGTGGGGTATAAGCTTCCGTTATGTGGAAGCTGCATTAGCCTTGTAGCTTTAATCCTTCAGTTGAGTTGGCCTTCCACAAATTCAACAACTCGTTACTTTGTGTTGTGATTTGTTCTTGTATTTGCTCTGGTTGTTCCCCCTGACTGCAGAGCCACAGTTTGAGAGCATGAGGTTTCAGAACAGCAGTTTGAGAGCAGCAGTTGTGTCTGTTGTGCTCTTGAGCGTCCCTTACGGCGTTCGTCTATCATTTGGTGCGTCATCTGTTGAGATGCAGAGCGAGTTTAGTGTGATTAAGTTACTGATGGACTGTCAGATATAATATAAAACACTGAGAATAAAGATGACGTTGTATCGACTGTAATCCTGATTCTCCATTAACCTGCAGTGTTGATCAGCAGTTAGATGTGTTAGAATGTCCAGTGTTGAACTTTCCAGATCACACTGGTGTGACGCTACACTTTAATGGAAAATAGTCAGGCGGCACAACTGTGTGACAGTAGGTTTAATGAAAAGTAGTCGGGCACGGCAACCATGTGACTGTATGTTTCAGTGGAAAATGGTCAGGTGACAAAACAGCGTGACACTATGCCTTGAAGGAAAGTAGTCAGGCAGTGCAAACATTAGATGCTAGGAAGGTATGTTAATAGTTGTAGCTGTTGTTTGGTGTGTGTATGAAATGCAGATCTGCTCTGGTCTCTCTCAGGCTTTCTCCACCGTGGGGACGCCAGACTACATCGCCCCCGAGGTCTTCATGCAGACTGGATATAATAAGCTCTGTGATTGGTGGAGTTTGGGTGTCATCATGTACGAGATGCTGATTGGTAGGAAGATCACTGAGCTTCTTGTGTTTGTGATTTTATTTGTCTGTTCTTTATTTCTATATCTAGCTCATTCATTTTGACACTGATTGACACAAATATCAATCTGTCAGTGTTAGCCAACCTGCTCTTTTTCAGCAGTTGGACATTATTCATAATATAATCCAAATAATTCAAAGACAGGTTACATCCAAACATACATCCTAATAAATATAAATAAATGTGTGTGCAGGTTATCCCCCGTTCTGTTCAGAAACTCCTCAGGAAACGTATAAAAAAGTGATGAACTGGAAGGAGACGCTGATTTTTCCCCCCGAGGTCCCGATTTCAGATCGAGCAAAACACTTAATCCTCAGGTCAGTACTAAACACGGCACAGTTAATCCTTAGATCAGTGCTAAACACCACACACTTGATCCTCGGGTCAGGACTAAACACCACACCCGTAATCCTTAGTCAGTACTAAACACCAAAAACTGTACAGAGTTATGGCCTAATGTATGTGTGTTTGTGTGGGTATTTGTGTGTGTGTGTGTGTGTGTGTGTGTGTGTGTGTGTGTCTGTGTGTGTAGGTTTTGCTGTGAATCAGATCATCGAATCGGAGCTACAGGAGTGGAGGAGATAAAGAGGAACCCATTCTTTGAGGGAGTCGATTACGACCACATAAGGTTCTAGCTTCACATACACTTGTGTTTGCTGGGATAACAGAAATGTGACATTTATCTAGAACTGTGGGGTTTATCTAGGCTGCATTTCTAATGACTTTCTGTAGTGAATATATTCAATGGCTCTTAATGTGGGGGTTTATCAAGAAGTTGCATGAGAAGATTCATACTGTGTAGCTTGGAATCTGGAATCCTCATGTAAATTTGAACTGAAATAGCTAGTACTTGTGTTCTGCAGGGAGAGACCTGCTGCAATTCCTATTGAGATCAAAAGCATTGATGACACCTCAAACTTCGACGAGTTTCCAGAGTCAGACATCCTGCAGCCCACTGGTAAGACACACACACACATAAAGAAACACATTCACATACACACACAATAACTTCATGTTGTATCGACCTGCTGACTCATTTTAATACAGAATATAAAGGAATGAGGTAGGAGCTCATAACTTTACACAGTACTGTATCATGTTAATTTATGTATGGTCAAGCTGATGCCCTGTGTTCCTCTGTGTGTGTGTGTGTGTGTGTGTAGCATCAGCGGTGGTCAGTGCAGAGTCGGACTATAAGAATAAAGACTGGGTGTTTATTAACTACACATACAAGCGTTTCGAAGGTCTGACGGCTCGAGGACCCATTCCAGCGTATATGAAGGGAGGAAAGAGATGAGCACAGCACTCGTGTCTGCAGGCTGCACACACTCCAATACACACTCATTCAACACACACTAATTTAGTACACACTCAAGACACTCTCAGCACTCACTCCCTCAACACACACTCAGTACTCACTCAACACACAATACACTCCACCACTGTCTCACTTAGTACACAATCAACACACACTCCCTCAGCCCCCCCCACTCTGGGGCAGCTGGTAGCCTAGTGGTTAGGGCATTCGCCCTGCGATCAGAAAGTCCAGGTTCGATTCCCAAGACCGCTAGGCACAGCTGAGGTACCCTGAGCAAGGTACTGTCCCCACACACTGCTCCCCGGGCGCCGTGTTCCTGGCTGCCCCCTGCTTCCCTTGGTGAATGGGTTAAAGGCAGAGGTTGAATCTCGTGCTGTTCACACTGTGTGCAGTGGTGTGTTCATGTATGACCAAATGATCACTTTAACTTTTCTCCAACACTGACTCCGTACACACGCAACACGCACTCCCTCAATACACATTCACTCATCACACTCCCTCAACACTTACTCCCTCAACACTTACTCATCACACTAACTCAGCACACACTCCCTCAACACACATTCACTCATCACACTCCCTCACACATACTCCCTCAACACACACTCACTTAACACACTCTCACCAAACACACACTCACTCTCATTCAACCTGCACTGAACCCTAACTTGCCCCCCAAAAACACTCTCTCAACATACGCTCTCTCAAAACACATTAAGCACACACACACTCTCTGTGGGGAGACATATTCAATGCTGGGTTTTCCTGAAAGCTGTATAACCATCTATTTTTTCTGCTCTCTGTAAAATCTTATGTATATTTTTGTAGTTCTTTCTGCTCCTCCAGTTTATTTTTGTATTTTCTGTCCTGAATGTTTACTCTGCTTCCTGTGAGGACAAGGAACTAAAGACTTTCTGCCTCTCTCAGTCAGTTTTGGGTGGTCAGATGCTCCAGTGCTGTCCTACTGGATCTGCTTCTCCCTGTTTTCTTCATGATGTTCTAGACATTGACGACAGAATGGGCATGGACTGAAATGTTTCTGTGAAGGGGAGCACCGATGTCCTCTCATTCCAAGGTTTCTCTGAAGCTCTATTTATTGTGTCTGTTCATGATTTGTGTTGTTTTTATGGTACGATGTGGTCCAGGATTAAATCTGATCTTCTGTTTTATATGAGGACACACCTGTTTATAATCTGATTTTATTTCTGTATTCTGTCCATAAAATGTGCTTAAAAACTGGTGAGAGTGATTGTGGTCCTTATTTCTCCTACCCAGTTTTAAAGGAAAACTCTTCTCCATCCTGGTCTCGATCTGCAGCGATGGTTCCCACAGAAAGAACCTTCAACACCAACTTTAAACTCACGTATAATTGAAGCCAGTAGGCAAATCTTTAAAGGGAAACTCTAAAGTCACTTACAATAGAAGTTAATGGGTAGACCATTTAGATGGATGCTCTAAAGTTTCCTTAATGGGGTTTATGTTTATACATTTTTGCTGTTAAACTGTCCAATTTGAAACATAACCACCTAAAGAAATTAAATACATAATTTTATTCTTTACATTCTTTTGCTAGTAGAAAACTGACTCCATTTGCATATCAGCATCATTAGGAACACATTTAAAGGAGGTTTCAAACAAATCTAAAAATTATTTATTAAAAATTCTGCTGTAATGAAATTCTTTTGGAGCAGGTCAGATATGAGCAACACATTTATGACAAAACAAATCAACCTCCTGTATGTCTCACATAGCACGTAGGTTGGATACTGAAGCAGGGCAACATTTACACCCACTTCTTATGCAGAAGTTATGTAAAAGCGAAAATATTTTTACAGTTTTTCTCCATCTGACCCTGTGCTGTGGGCAATGATACAGGGCTTTAAATCCAGCAACATGATCATTAGTGGATTCATCCACTTAAATCTGTTTAAATGGAACAATATCATGAAAAATCACAGAATGGAATCATGGAATTTGCCCTTTTTTTCAAATAAAAGACTCCAATAATTAAGTCTTTTATAAAGGGGTGGTGATGGCCTAGCGGTAGGATACTTGCCTCTGGACCAAGAGGTCATAGGTTTGAATCCTACCATCACCACTGGGTCCCTGAGCAAGACCCTTAACCCCAAGTTGCTCCAGGGAAACTGTCCCCTGTAGTTTGGGAATGGAAGTCGCTTTGGATAAAAGTGTCTGATAAATGTAAGTCTGTTGTGAAGAAACTGTTTTTGTAATGTCACAAAACAGTTATTTGTTTTGAACTTATTAGAAGTGTTTCAGGATGTTTCTTGAGAGTGCACAATCAGAACTGAGCTCAGTTACATATCTCAATGTTAAAGACACAGTAACAGACACAGTCTGTTTAATTTAGAGGGCAAAAAAAATAAAGTAAAAGATTATGGGATATGGGCCCTTTAATTGTTTTCAGTAAACTGGTGGAGGCCCATTATGGGAGGGCGCGGGGATTGTCTCTGGCTGAACTGTGTGTGATGGAGTTTACACCAGGCTCAGTAATTTGTCTGAGTGAGTGGGCATGGCTGGCGTTTCTGCCACACTGGCCCGGCTCCCAGCTTGTGTGTTCAGAAGGACCACTGCATTTCTCTCCAGATCGGCGAGGCTCAAGCGTAGTGCCGCCGCAAGCTCTGCCTTTACTACACCCACAAAACTGCTGTCCGCAGCCAGTGAAGCCACGTCCCCCGCCTTCAGCACCTGCACACAAACAGGAGGCGACCATCACATGACCCCCTGATAAGTACATGCATACATATATTAATGTATATTTATTTGTGTATTTAGATGTGTATGTCTATGTATATGAAGGTGAATATATGCATGTAAAATATGAGTATTCCCACCCACCCCTGTGCTGCTCTGTTCTCACCTCCTGAATTAACAGGTCAGATGCGTACATTGGACCCTCCGCCCCCACCCTGCTGCATGCTGGGATTTCATCTTCTAACAGAGTAGGGCTGGACTGCACAAAGCCCTCGACCTCATACACATGCCTAGAAAACAACACCCATCATCACAGAGGACAACACACTCCACTATATAGAAATACAGTGATTCACTCTGATTTATTACTCAATTACAATTTATTCCTGAATTCCTTGTGATCCCATTCAAAACACCTTGGTGTATATTTTTTATAATATACATACATAAGCCTATATATTTTCTCATATATATGTATTACATTTATTGCACTGCTGTGTTAACAGACACATCTCTCGCCTGTTCTCACCTGTGTGTGAGGTTATTGTTGTTTGTGTTGTTGTTTATATTATAGTTGTTTGCGTAGCTCTGGTAAGATGGTGAAGCCTCAGTCCCGTCTGTCCTGCTGTCAGTCAACTGTAGGGGGCGCTGGCTTGTCACCTGAGTGGGCAGTGGGGTTCCCCGCTGAAGACTGAAGGGGTCAACATGGTTTCCAAACAGACCACCTGCACGCTGGTAACCATGGAAAAAAACACATGGTACCATTATGTAATAGCTCTAAATCTTTTCCATGGACACCTGTCTATATCCCTTAGAATGGGCAGAGGTATACTGCTGTAGGTTGAATGGGTAGGGCTGGTATAGGCGTAATGGGAGGTAAAACAGGTAATTACTGTGGTTGTTAGCTTCTGTTAGTTGGGGGCTTTTTATGTACCCTGAAGATGGCATCCTCGGCGGCCTCGTCCATGGCTTGGTCCATCTCTTCCTCGTTAAGCAGGTCTCCTGATATCGCCCTCTGCAGCTCAGGAGCTGCCTCCTCCTCAATGCTCCGCAAACCCGCCTTCAGAGGATGAGATTGTGTGAGAGAAAGGCAGACAGAGACAGACAGAAAGAGAGAGAAACAGAGAGAGAGAGACACAGAGAGAGAGTTAGAGAGAGAGAGAGAGAGACAGAGAGAGAGGGAGACAGAGAGAGAGAGAAAAAGGATGAATGTCTCCGCGTGGTCGGTGCCGCTGGAGCTGCAGGACGCACCTGAATCTCGTTGGTGGTTTTGTTCTTGGCCGGCCGGTAGCCGTAATATTCTTCTTGCCGCTTTATGAATTTCCTGAAGTGCTCCTGGATCAGGAATGTGGCATAGAACTTCCCCACTGTCACCTCGTCATCTGAAATGCACGGACACATGGCAATGAGAGGAACAAACTGATGAACGGAGCTCCATGCAGGACACTCAAGGACACAATACACATAACCAAGAAACACACACTAGCTGTTTGATGTTGTAAATCAAAACTTTACAACTTACACAACTATTGAACCACCTGACACATGTCAAAGTAACACCAGTAAACAACCCTGCAGACCTGTTGTTTTGATTACACACCTTTATTAACTGTGTTTACCGAGTAAATATCTTCTCCCTTATTAATTTTTCTCATTTGTTGCATCACTACTATGGCACAAACAACAGCAACCACAGCACGTGCTGTTATATAACTAATATTATTGTCCTGGGTCACAATGGGAATGTAAATCTTTTATAAAATAAAGATATTAATTGTCTAAATATCTCCTCGGCGGTCAAACGTTCTCCTACTGCTCTGACATTCCCATATATACATTCCCATCATCAAAGGGACATCAGACAGTCACTGTCTGTATCGCCAACAACATGAAACTCTGCAGTCAGACGGCACATACAAAGGTAATTCACAACACAAAGTAACGGGCTGTTGAATTTTTGTGTGGAACGCACACAGCGATTGATAGAACTGTTAAAAACTCCTGTGTCTAATGTTTGTGTTGTTTTCTGGAACAAAATCAGTCATACTTAATTTCTACTCTGTTATTTATCTTCCCTCTATCCCTCAGATAAATGGCTGTTTATGTTACTGCATCTTTAATACTGATATATGCAAATGAGCGTTGTTTTGAATGGCTGATCTCCATTGTGCCTTGTCCAGCAGTCCTTATAACGTTAGTGTGAATAGGCGGGGCTATACTGTTGTAGGCGGCTTTAAATACAGTAGCATCACAAAACCAGTTATTTGAGAACAGGCTAGCATGTAAATTAGCTCTGTTGCGATTAGCTGTCAAGGTTGCCAGAACATTTTTGAACAGTGGGTAAATGGAGTAGATGTGGAACATACTGAACACATTTCATCTGGTGGGTGTGATGTCACAAATGTAGAAGTGGTGATTTGGCCTTGACTCAAATACATGGTTTGAAAGCTGGCAAATTCTTCCGGCAAAAAAAGCTGTCACACCACAAGAGACATTTTGTGATAGCCAGTGTTGCGAAATGATCAGTAACATGGTGCAACCAATCAGACTGTGTATAAACCCCAAACACGCGCATACACACACTCCACTGGCCCTGGTGAGGCTATCTGTGCTAACCTCCGATAGGTGGGATGACCTGTTCCAGGAGCTTCATGCTGGTTCTCTTCCAGATCTTCTTAATGATGGCCCTCAGCTCCTCATTGGCCTGCTGGAAATTACCTGACCAATCAGAAAACAGGTCAGTCAAGACACATGACAGCAAAACATCTGACTTAAACAGTATCTCTTAAACTTGCTGAAGTTTTTATTCACCAAAGCAGTCCTTATTCATTTCTCTGATGTTCTCCATCGTCTCTTCAACCCTCACAATTATATACATTGTTTCTGTTACTATGCCTTTAAAGGAGAAGCATGAACTAAACTACAGCTGGTTAGTCACGTGAATACTCCCATTAGTTGTAGACTGGAGTTGGTGCAACAGGAGTTGATAAATCCAAGCAATTCCATTGAATTTATTTTGCAATCTGTTGCCCTATCCTACCTGTTGATTCATGCTCGTCAGTCAAATTATTGTGCCTTAATTTCAAGATGGCGGCAATTGGAAAATTCCCTGAAGGTATTGTCGGTATAAACTGGCTTTTAAATAAACTACCTGTGCACTTTCAAAGTTCTCAGTGTCTCATTTTAAATGTCTAGGCCCTCAGAATTCTAGAAGTGAAGTGTGGAGATACTTTGAACCTTGTTAATGGTGTAAAAACAGCGTTGCTTTTCGGTATGTGGGGGAGGGGGGGGGGCTACTTGACAAAAGTTCATACTCGTTATCATGTTTCAATACACCCCAGGTCCATTTCACACCGAACTTCTCCTTTAAGACTGATATATGTAAAAGATTTCTACTCTTATTGGCTGCCCTATAATCCTCTTATAGTGAAAAATGAAGAAGAATATAAGGACTGTTTGAAGGTCTACAAAAGCACATTCTGTCAGTTAAGACAGAGCAAGAGTTCAGTTCCTATAGTATTGGCTCTTCTGCCTCTAACTTCTGTGACTTCTGGCCTTAATCTTGTTTATGATAAAAAAAAAAGTGTGCGTGTGTGTGTGTGTGTGTGTGTGTACGTGTGTGCGCATATACCCTCTGTTTTGATTCTGAGTGCGGTTCGAACCAAAGCAAACAGT
Organism: Alestopetersius hilgendorfi; assembly: GCA_037577075.1. Classification (NCBI taxonomy): domain Eukaryota; kingdom Metazoa; phylum Chordata; class Actinopteri; order Characiformes; family Alestidae; genus Alestopetersius; species Alestopetersius hilgendorfi. The sequence goes on along the minus strand of JBBIGB010306365.1, from coordinate 1,309 downwards.
GTGGCATTGAAAGTGACTGTTCCATCGCTATTTAGGGGCATGTTCATCGAGATCAGCCTCTACACACACACACACACACACACACAAATACAGCAGTCATAGGAGACACTAAATAATTCATATTGGTTATGGAATAATTAATAGCAGACACCGAATAATTACCTTGCAGGCAACGCGATGGGGGCAGAATTTGCCAAAGCCGAGCGGGGGCTGGATCCTCCTCAGCAGAGTCACAACATCCAGGTGTTTAATGCGCCCCCTGCAGGACAGCAGTATCATTACAGCTCAGCCCCCTGCCACTATATTTTGTTTACACCAGGTAACAAAAGCTGAGCTCTACTTGATTGTTTACTCACGTAGCTTCAGGGTCATACTCCGCCCAGATCTTCTTAAATTCATCTAGGTGATGTGGCCCAAGAATGGACCAATCACGGGTTAAATAGTCAAAGTTGTCCATGATGACGGCCACAAACAGGTTAATGATCTAAACAGGAGCATATACACAGTCATTACTCTGTGTGTGTATTTAGACAGAAAAAGTACATAAACTGAACAAATACATGTTAATGCATTAATGCATACATCTATGTGTATGTGTGTGTATGCTTGTGTGTGTGTGTGTGTGTGTGTGTGTGTGTAGTCACCAGGAAAGCACAAAGCATGTAGAAGCTCATAAAGTAGAGGAGGGAGAATCCAGCGCCACAGGTGTACTCCTCCCCTGGCAGGATATCTGATTTTGAGTCACAGCGCTGACCATATAGACAGCCTAACATCACCTCCTGCCACCCCTCGCCTGTAGCACACCTGTGCGCATGCACACACACACCTGAGTGAGTCACACACCTGATTCAACCCTGTACACTTGACCTCCAGGTAATGAGTGTCAGCATTTACCTGAAGAGCACTAGAACGGCCTGTGGAAAAGTCTGGAAGTTGTTGTTGCGATTTATCACTGTCCCATCAATTAGTGCAATCTTCCCAAACATCTGCAAGGGACGGACACGACACAATAAACTGATGTCATCTGTACCAATAAGGGAAAGTCAAAAAGCCTATTGACTGGAAGTGAAAAGCATTAAAAACATGACAAGTTTAGCATTTAACCTTCTCTGGGTAAGTTGTGGTAAGGGGTTATATTTTATGCTTTGTTGTGTGTATATGTGTGTGTGTGTGTGTGTGTGTGTGTGTTTGTGTGTGAGAGAAAAAAAACATATGAATGTGTATTTCTCACCTGCATGCCAATGACAGCGTAGATAAAGAAGAGCATAACTATGAGCAGAGCCACACATGGCAGAGCCTGCAAACACAC
>JBBIGB010306331.1:0-11098 GCA_037577075.1 Alestopetersius hilgendorfi | reverse complement strand
CAGAAGCTCTTGTCGGGTGTACGATGTCAGAGCACTGCTGTTCTGTATGAACAGCCCCGAGATGAGCAAGAAAAATATCGCAAATTTGCAGAAACTGGAGAGACGCTGAGCCTCGCGATGTGTACGCGCCGCCATCTTGGTGGTGGCCACCATCTTAGGCAGTGACTTGCAGAAACAGATCTGTGTAATCTGTGACTGGTGAAAGCTGAACTGCCCCAGACTCAAACATGCCATTTGAGTAAAATCACTCATAATGATAAAGTCTCTGAAGTCAGGGGTGTCTCTATTAACTGTTAGTCCTCTGCACCTTGCACCTTTGCTGATTCCATTTCTTGCTCTTTAGCTCAATGTTTCTCAACATTTCAGCATTAAGGCCCACCTGTCCATCACAGCATGTTGCCCACTGTTAGCTTTCACCCCTATTTTGGTGACCATCTTGGAATTTACAGTACCAACTCATTTCAAACGAAAACTCTGAAGTTTCATGTGCCAGAGAAGTAAAAATATGTAACTTATTTTCAAACAGCAACACAGGATGGAATAACGGATTTTATATTATGCTTTGAATTCAGCCGTGTTTTATCGTCCCTGACACTGAAACCCACAGCCACAGGCCTCGTCAACTTATGTTCAGAATCTGAGCTCAAAAGAATAAAAAATGAATGTTCTATACGGCTTTTAGTACCATTTAGTGCAAGCAGAGACGCCATCTTGTTTGGAGAAATCCTTATTTTTACCACAGAATTATAAATCAATAACCGCTTCAACAGCTTCTCTCCCATTCACTCTGTACAAAAGGCTCTGATCAACTGACTTGCACCGTCGGCTCTGCCCCTCACACTGTCGGCTTCGCCCCTCACCCTCGGTTCACCATTTGTTTCAAACAATAAGAACTCCAGGCCAGGTGCACCAAATACTGACAAAACTCACTCAAAACACAATAAAACAACTCCAAAACAACTCGCTTTGTTTAATCATTTAAAAAAAACATTTTTTCCCAACTGAGTGCAGAGGAGCACCTCTCTGTCTGCGTCGCTCGACTGATCTGGGTGTAGTTTTTGGGCAAGCTATTCGTTAAATAGCAGAGGTTGTAATAATACACCAATGGTGTTTTAGTAATATACCAATCACAGCATGAAAAGGGTTTTTTGGGACCAATTATGGACCAATGATCTGTCTTCGCTTTATACTCGCGACCTAATCAAAAGCCTTCATGGCCCATCAGTGGTCTGCAGCCCGGTGGTTGAGAAACCTGGCTTTAGCTTGTTCTCTGCATTTCTTTACAGTAAGCTTTTCTTTAATAGGAGCTGGAAAGAGAGAGACACGAATCGCAGGCCTGTATTTAAGGGCAGGTCAGGATGTTCTCTCCTGTCCTATTATGAGAGTTAATCTTCACTGTCCAGCCCAGAAAAATGTGTGTTAATCAACAACCCAAACCAGACCTGACCCACACACCACCAACCTGTGGAACATCATGTTCAAGTTTATTTCTATAGCACATTATCATACCCACAATGTGCTTTACAGGAATAGAATATAAAATAAAGTATACAGAATAATAACATACAGAAAGAAAATGAAATGTTGAAAATTACTACAAGACATGCAATAGGAGTGCAACTGTTTAGAAAAAGGTGAAAGAAAATATTGCAGTTTATTAAAGCTCCAGTCTGAGCAGATCTGATACTGATGGGCAGTTTGATCAGGCAGTGAGCTCCATAGTGACTAAACACCATGTGTTCCTGCTTGCCCGCTGCTTCACATGGTACACAATGAGTAATGCTTTGAAATCAATTCTCTGTTGAGCTGGGAGCCAGATCGAGGACCAGAGAATTTGAAAATAATGTGTTATCTTTTCCTTGTGTAAGGCTGAGCACCGTACTTCTTCAGGTGTAACTAGATGAGAAACGTATATGGTCTCATATTGTTGCTGTCTGTCCATGTTTGTGTGGTTGGGTGTGTGTTGATACACTGACAGAGACAGAGCTCTTTTGCTCTCTCATCAATATTCTGTCTGTGATGGAGGACAATGTGTGTATCCACTGCCCCGTGCTGATTTTTATTGCCCTTGTGCCACATGAGTAAACCTCCTTCCAGACCCAGTATTAAGTGGGCACAGGTTGGAGCAGTAGGGCCAACAACATAAATGCAAATTTAGGTGTAATGTACCTGTCTGGACCCCATGGTGGTGCCGTGGGTAGCACTGTTGCCTCACACCTCCAGGGTTGGGGGTTTGAATCCAGGTCCTTGTCGTGTGTGTGTGTGTGTGTGTGTGTGTGTGTAGTTTGGCATGGGTTTCCTCCGGACTCTCTCTGGGTTCCTCCCACAGTCCAAAGACATGCATGTGAATTGGAATCCTTCACTCTAGACACACAAACAGCACGGAGACCTACAGAACCTGCAAGTGGGTGTTAAAGTACAGTAACTGCAGGGAGTCATCCTGCCGCAGCTTAAACTGTTCCACTTTCAGGTCTACACTTAAATTTACCAGAAAAGTCAAGGCATCAGTCTTTGTTCAGTCATATTCAAGGTATCAGTCATATTGGCTGTTAATGTTACAGAGAACTTTAATAAAAGTTGCTCAGCGTTGGACGCCCATGTTCCTCCCCTGTGTGTGTTTAATGACATCATCATACAAATTGTCAGCTTGACTTCGACTTTGCTGACTTGTCGACTTGAAAAAATCTGGAGCCGTTAATGCCCAAGTGTGTATGCCCTGTGGTGGGCTGCCACCTCGCCACGGATGAGTCCCTGCCTCACGCCTGTAAACCCAGGATAGACTCTGGTTACCCGCGACCCTAGTAAGGATTAAGCGGTTGCAGAAAATAAATGAACATGTCTGTCTAATTGCCATCATATTTGTACGATGCCTTCTTACTGAAACAGATGATGTATGTAATGGTGTCATTGGACATCATATCGCCACAGTATCACCATGTAAATGTTTTTGCACAAAGTTTAGGTGCAGCCTTTCTGGGGCCCTAAGCAAGATTTGACTTCAGGCCTCCTCAACTAAACAAAATATATACTCAACCGACATCGCAAGACTGTCCTTAAAGTGTAAAGTGAACCCCACATAATTGAGTTTAAATCAGGTAAAGCATACTGCCATGTTTATGAGTCATTTAAATCTTTGAAGACAACTGGCATTTTTGAAGCTATGGTCCGTTTAAAGCTATTTTACTGAAACAGCATGTTAAGTTCCAAATACACTGATGATAAGACACATGTCAACTTCTTTTTTCCCCACACACCAACTTCTTTGAGAATATTTAGGTTTAAATATGTGTAGTAAAATTTCTTTTTCACTCAGGCACATCTTTTAAGCTTCAATTTCAAAGTATTTTCAAAGACCAAACATTCTCAAATGACTGACAGAGATAATAACTGTAATTGCTGTGCAGTGATTTATTGCAGGGGTCCTGAAATAATCTCAGGGAGTCTTCTAAGCCTATCCTTGCCCACCCCAAACCCTGGGCCTGATTTAACTTACATCCATGGTGTTAATCCCTAGGTCCCTCCAGTGAATGTTAATGCTTCAGCAGACCAAGACATATTGGACAGTGCCATGCTTCCAACTCTGTGGACCCAGTTTGGGGAAGAACCTTTTCTATTCCAGCATGACTGTCTCCCAGTGCACAAAGTGAGCTCCATAAAGACATGCTGGAAGAGTTCAGTGTCGTAGAACTCACCTGGCCACACAGAGCCCTGACCTCATCCCCATTCAGCACCTTTGGGGTGAACTGGAACAGAGCTTTTGATCCAGATCTTCACGTCCAACATCAGTGTCTGACCTCATAAATGCTGCAGAATGAATGGACACAAATTCCAACAGAAATTCCAGAATCTTGTGGAAAGAACAGTGGAATCTGTTATAGCTGCCAATTCTATATTAAAGTCTATGGATCTGAATGCAGAGTCATTGAAGTCCCTGTTGGTGTAATGCTCAGCTGTCCCAATACTTTTGTCCAAACAGTGCATTTCTTTGGAAGTGACTTGTCTCAGAACTCCTCTCTCTACCTTGCCTTCTTTTTTCCATCCGACCAGTTTGTCAAGGTGTTACTTCAGTAGTATCATTTTCAGTCCTCCCAAATGCCCCTATAATGAGTTTACCAAGTAGGAGTAACACTTTTAATGTCTGCACCCATATGGGCATGATCAGTTTTTTATTTGTTTAGAGGATAAACACACATGCAAGTTGCACTTATGATTAGGTCTTTGACCCCAGTTCACTAAACCCCGACCCACATGGATGACAGGTCAATTCTTCAGCCTATAACAATCATATTCACTTCCCAAACGTTAGTCACATGAGTATTTCTAGAGCTGTTATACCTAGTTATGCTGGAGTACACTCTATACTTGTCAGGCATAGAGGCTCAACAGCCTGTATAATACACAGAAAGCATATTTTTTTACCCTGAAAAAGTCAACCAACCAGGTGCAATTAAAAGCTCTTTTGTGTGTGAAAGCACAGACATTTGCTCTGGACATGTGTCTTCATGTGCAAAGTTGTATGTCTGCTTTCACTTTTACTTTTTTTTGTTTTGTTTTTTTCGTGACTGGCATCTTAGCAAACAGATCATGAAGCTGGGTGCCTTGGTGTGCTAGACACCTTTGCTTTGCCAAGTGGGGCTTGAAAGTGTATGCCCCTCTTGTAATCTGAATTTTTTCATTCATTTAATTATTTAGATTAAATTAAGCCAAATCAGACAGGGGTACAGAACATTTTACAACTGAGCAGTCACTAACTACACACATCCCTTTTGTTTAAAAATGAAATATTATTAAATATTATTTGTGTATTATATTCAGGTTGAAGATGTACTTATTCTGTGGCACTTTGAGATTTGTTTTAAATGTAAAGTGTGTTACAAATAAAATGTATTATTATTGTTATTATTAGGCACACTGCATGCAGTACGATGGTATCTTAACAAATGCCTTTGATTTAATAGTTTAACATGTTTGTGGTGGGCTGCAAGTCATTAGTCCCATGCATTAGCCTTACTCTGATTGATACGTGGCTGACTTGCACTTGACAAACATTTCTATATCAAATATAATGTCAGAATCCACATATAGCCCTTTATCATACTGACTCTTTCCTTGTGATTACAGCATGCACCCCATTAACCTGGATCTAAAGGCACACCTGCCTTATCAGCTAGTTCTACAGGGCATGTTGGGGAGTGAAGATTGACAAGATATTACTCATCACACCCAGTTTGCATAACAAGTTGGGCGAGTTCCAAGATGTTCACAGACCTGAGATGTAATCAGTTTCACATGCAGCATGTTTTGAAACGATTTTCTTAACCCAACTTTCACAGACCTCAATTAGCTCATTAATTAAGAAGTCATGTTGCCTTTATTTCATTCTACATTTTTTCAGAAACTTTAAAATGGTCTAATACAGCATTAAAGAACTAGAAAGGAAACAAGGTATGTCAATATAACTCATTTAGATTCCAAAAACCTCCAATTTGGACATAAAGTGTTCTATTTGTGTAGAGTGGCTGCTGATATATGTACAATTAAAAATGGAGGGCCATTTGATTCCTGGTATTGCTACTGTCATGTCGGCGTTGAAGGGAAGAAGGGGAAGGACGCAAGATTAAGCAGGCCAGATATTCTTTAATGTCCCAAGCACTCAGATATGGTTTCTCACTGAACAGAATAACAGTTCAAGCCAAACAGAAAAAGCTCTCAGACTTGATGAGGTTTCTAACCATGCAAACAAAAGAAAAGAGCAGGACTCGTGCTCCGGGCTGTGGCCAAAAGTCAAAAGAAAAATACCAGCAGGCAAACGGGGAGAACCAAGGTATCCAGGAACGAAAGCACACAACCTAGGATGGCCAGGCACGAGTCTGCAAAATAAGAGGAAACAGAGAACATGAGGATCAGGCAAGACATGAACACAGACTAACGCCAATGGAGAGCAAATACAGACACACAAGACTCGGGGCAGGCTGGGCTTAAGAGGAGGATAGGAGAGGCTGCAGGTGAGACAATAATTAAAGGAACTAGACGCAGGTGCGACAGATAAAGAGGGGCTGTAACACAAACGAAGGGTGAAGACTTTAAGGAACCAATGGAACAGGGCTGCAGGGGACAACCACAGGGAATCGGAACACAAGCAGGCTGGGCACAGAGACAGAATAGAGAACAGGGAAAAGGAAACTAATATTCAGGGGAAACGGGTCGGCGACGGCTAGGGGAAAGCGAGGCGGCTGTGACAGCTACACACAGGACCGTTGCTTTAAAACGTGTGAAAGTTACATAATATTACATAACTTACATTTTTGTGCTTGTAGGTTTTTGCTTTAGTGTTGGAGTAGCCATAGTAAACTAGAAAAAGAACTGACAGTTGACCTTTCCCTGTGACAGTCATCTTACCAGGAAATGTTTTCATCCCAACAGTTGTCTGATTACACAAATGAATGTTTGATCTGTAGTGAAAACACACAGCCATGCGGCTCCCTTGTAGAGAAGATTGTCGACTAAAATAACTAACACTCAAGCGTGTCTCGATAAACACATACAGGCCTGGGCTTGGTTAGATGCACTTAAACTATGTATGGTACGAGGGGGCACAGCAGCCTTATAGGCAGGGATTGGCATAAGCGGTACGCAAGCAAGAATTGGTGTATGTGGTAAGACACTCAGGAAAGGAAAACTAATAATAAAAATAATGGCTTCACACAGCAGCAGCAGCAGCAGCAGCAAAATAATAATGATGTTTAAAATATGGTTCCTGCCGGTCCGCAGAGCCTCGCTTCTGCAAAAAAAAAAAAGTGTAGTTTCACCTGCCTCCTGTCACACAAGAAACATACACAAACTAGCAGGTTTAATAAGGCATGATGATTGATTGGTGCATCAAATTTGCCAACAACTTCATGCCTAATCACCTCAAAATACCTCTATTTTAAACCTCTGGGTTATTTTAATAATCCTGATCAGCGACATTTCAAGTCTGAGAAAGGACTGGCATCAATATATAATAATAAAAAAAATGATGAAATGTCACTTAAACCTTAAAGTTAATTTTAACCTCACCTAATTTTGTGGGTGTTTTTCACATGTTAGTGAATTACAATTATGAATGATCCTAGTCCAAAGTATTTACAGGAGAGTTACATGCGAATGCCATACATTGTAATTTTCAGAAGACTCAATAAAATGTAGAGGCATCAGAATTTGAGATCATCTTTCAGGATTTGGCCAGTTTTTATAATCAAAATATTTCCTATCTACTATTCAGATATCTTTTTTTAGTAATTGTGTCTATGAGTTACAAATTGAATAATTTTGATGATGGTGTAGTGTGTGGCTTATGACTATAAAAAATTATTAGAAAAAGTGATAATATTTTAACTGGTTTTCCAGACAAGCCTGGGAATGTATTCCTCAGAGCCAAAGCCAATTTGAAAGCTACTCTCAGCTGTGTATAAGACTTCAGTGCTAAGGGAAAGACAAGGATGAATATAACTAATCATTACTTGAGCAAGTCCTTACTTGGAACACAACTCACTTCACCCTAACTGCACACACCCCCATCCCACCCAAACACACCCACAGACACCCCCAGCTCACATCACACCCTAAACACAAGCTGACAACTAATCACCTGGAGTACTGGAGTTCTAGCTAAACACATTACAGAATCAGGCAAGAATATTAGACACACATTATATACATAGAAATTGCATTTGTTTCCTGAATCAGTGATGGATTTTAATAATTTGCCTGGTACCCTAGTTCAGTATGGCGAAACAGTATTATATAGAATAAAAATCATATATAGATTACACGGGTCAACAGGTCAGAATCATCATGTATCAGTTTCTGTGGTTTCTGTAGTGTTTTTCATGCTGATTTCTGATCTGTGTGTATTTTCCTGCAGGTACAGTGTTTGTGATGAAGCTAGTTCTATACTGCATGATAGTTGGTATAATGATCATATAATAATCATATGCTGAGCGTTTCTGAAGAAACAGTGGGAGCTGACTGACACTAATCAAAATATGAAAATATTGAAACAGTTCTTGATTGGTGCTGCGGTTTCATAAAAAACGTAAATCTATTGCAAATCTACTTATAATTCACAAAGTTGACCTGTGTAATTAGTCCTGGGCTACTTGCTATTACTTTACCTCAGTCTAGAGAATAAGAATGAGTAAGTCAGGCTGATTGTTATGGTTGTTATAATGTGTATAAGCTGCATCATCTGTGAGCTGAAATCTGTGGGCATGCACACTCCTCGCCGAATGCAGGCTCTGATTTCTGCAGATTAACACTAAAAGGCCCTGACAACACTAGTTAAGGATTGGTGACTCAGATAATGAACGAATGAATTAATGATCAACATCAGCAGCCTGTGAACACAAATACAAACAGCAGCACTACACAGTCTTCAGTACCTAGTGGCATATTATTTACTTTAAATAGAACCAGTTCACTTGATTCAGTTGGCTAGGCCACCAATGACAGTAGGTGGATTTTAAAATAATTCAACCAGGGCCTCGGTTCTGAATAAACTCAATTTATCGATGATTTTCATTTGCCGAGGTGGGATCAGCCATTGGAAACAGAATAGTCTGAATAGTCTAGCAAGAAATGTAAAAGAAAAGACTGATTTCAATCTGAACTTCAGTTTGTTCATTACACTCAGCCTTATCAAATATACACGTCTAATAAAAAAGAGGCTACAGAGGAAATAACCGTTGTACCGTTTGCTATTACATTTTAAATGTGCATATCATTATGGCATACAAAAACCAAGAGCAGAAGTAGAAAGTATGGTGGAATCTGATTATATCCTCCTGAGACCTGGCCCATTCATTTCCATCCTCTATAATGGACATTTTGTTCGCCTTTATCTTCCTTAAGTATTTGGAGAGACCCCATCAAGCCCTATAGTACTCTGTAGAGGAGATCCTGGGCTTTGCAGTGATGGTCCTGTGAGGGGTTTGCATGCTGGGAACAAGGACTGCAATGGCAAGACAAACACGAGGATCACCAAATGCAAGATGTTCCTCTGCAGAACCAAACTATCACAGCTAAACTATTCAGAGGATGTTCTATGGCTTATAATTCACTGTTGCCCTAAAAAACCTGTTTTGTTTGTCAACAAGCAACAGAAGAGATACAGAGTTTTATTGTTTTGATCAAACTTTGTGTTCTTGGGCTAATATCACGTTTTTTATTGTCTAAATTCAGTTCTATTTTCACACGAAAGTCATCTGGTTGGCCTCTACAGTGGACATGCTGGGAAATTAAAATAAAAAAATATAGGTGTTTTTAGGCCCAAATAGATCACACAAAAAAGAAAGACTTTTTTCTTCAGTTCTCAGCAGGATATCACTCTGAAATGCAGTTCTTAAATGCTGTCTCAGCAAAAGTACAGACACGCTTCATGATGCAGTGCTAAATGTATCACAGGCAGGCCAAATACTGCACCCTCACAGTCGGCCTGATTTATTCTAACCATGTTAGTGCTCTGGTGCTGTTACCACAAAGTCCACAAAGCAATATTTGCATCTTATTATAATAAAAATGCTAATAGAGAACAAAAATGACTTGTAGCCTGGCCTGTGTTTCTGATCTGGAGGTGCATTGCATCAAATCCTGCCATTATTTAGGAATTATTTCTCTCAAAATGATCTCAGCTATGAGTGCAACTAAGCAGTTAATGCAGTCTTAGTCAAGACCTGTTGGTGCACCCGTCGCTGGTCTGGAAAACATTTGCCAATAAGATCACAAAACTGCAACAGGCTGACATTTGTCCTGACAAGTTGCTGTGTGTCTGTAAGACGCTGGTGTTCCACGGAATCATGACTGTATATTATGGGAATGGTAATCATAGGGGCCACCACAGGCATGTGCTGTAGCTGGCACTGAAACCTTCTTTCCTATTCATTACAGTGTAAATTCAGTCAAACTATAAAGGATGGTGAGTGCCAAGATGGTTAAAACACTTGTCCGTGAACCTGATGATCACAAAGTTGCAGATTTAAGCTCCTATTTTCTACCATTGTGTGCTTGAACAAGACATTTAACGCTCTGATGCTCCAGAGGGACAGTCCCTGTAATTAATGATTTTAAGTCACTCTGGATAAGGGCATGTGCCAAATGCCACTTTACTTAATTACTAAAGATGTTGGCATGCAAATGTAACACTCAGAACCTGACACTGAAGCGGTGACAAGTATCAAAAAACCTGCTACATCAGTAAATGCATATGGGTAATTCCGTGGAATCGGTACATTTTGCCTCCCAGAGAAATAATTTGTCATGAAATCACTATAATAGCAGATACATGCATACTTTGAAAACATAACCTAATCATCAATTCTACCTCAAAATTAAGTAAATTAAATTAAACTGAAAAGGCAGCAGCGAAACTGAAAAAGCAGCAGCGAAACTGAAAAGCCAGCAGCGAAACTGAAAAACTAGCAGTGAAATTGAAAGTCTTATAGGCGAGAATGAATATTGAACGAATTTTGTTTGATATTAGGGAAGTTTTGTTCGAACATTTTGGCACAAATCTGATTCCATATCTATTTAAAGGGAAACACTGTATCTGCAGTGTCACTGGTTTGGCTGTAAATAGACTAGATTCCTTTTGTTAAAATAGTTAAACTAAGCTGCAAATGAAGTTTGGGTGTGCAGCTATTATGCTTCAAGTCTACTTGTGGCCTCTTGATGTGGGAAATATGCCACTACAGACAAACTAGCATCTTTGACAACTTAGTTACTTTTTACTAAATGCAACCATGGAAAAATAATAAGAGACTGCATAATTTCTTTTCTGGTTATTGCTTCTGTAATGTGTGTCTGTGTAAAATGTGCAGGTCACTATTGTTTTATAGACAATTGACCAACACTGGATTCAAAATTCCACACAAAAAATGTTTGAAGAGAAAATGTTCAAATAATACATACAAATAATGTATATACATTATTTTACAACTGCAACAATTAAAACAGTGATGATAAGAGCAAAGTTGAGTGTGTGTGTGTGTGTGTGACTCTGTTTTATCCATCAGAAACTGAATCAGGAGTGAAGCTGCTGGAAGACAGAGCACGGAACACA
>JBBIGB010306300.1:0-11101 GCA_037577075.1 Alestopetersius hilgendorfi | reverse complement strand
ATTACAGAGGTGGAATCAGGTGTGCTTCCTGCTTGGTTGGAATGAAAACCTGCACCCACAGCGGCCCTTTCTGGACCGGTTTGACTACCCCTGCCCTAATGGGACATGGATGTGCATCTTTTGTTTATTCTGATTTCTCGTGATATCAACTTCATTTTACTAATGAAATTGTCATTATAACACTTGAACCTTTTCTTGAAGTAACTTCATAATTTTCTCTAGACCTTGAGGAAATTCAATTTCTTAAGAGAACAGTAAATCTGTTATCTTGCCAAAATAAAACCATTTTCTTCTTTTCAATGATTATTATTGATTGTCTTACATCTTTGTACATTTTTTCATCTTAATTAAATAAAATGACCTCCAAAGATCTGATATCAATTTTTGGCAGCTGCTATCTCCATGGCAATGTGTATGCCGACATCGATCACATTGCATTTTTAAACAAAATCAAGCACAGAATAATGTTTGGGACGGCACCTTTTTATTAAATGCCATAGCATTTGCCTGCTCAAATGTTCCCGCAGGTTGTGGCAAACTGGTGGAGACGTGCTAGTTCCTAGCCTAGGCTACTATTAACCTGAACAAGGTGTCGATGGTAAAGACAACAAAATAATGTGATGTCAACAATCAAGTATGGTGTTTGAAGTGTCTTCTTTCTGATCACACTACTGTATCTGCCTCATCAGCTAAGAGTCTGTTGTGGTTCGTAAGCCTCACATGGAACTTTACCTACGACTTCACCTCCTCCTTCCTAGACCATCAGTGCCATTCTCTGCAGTCCTTTTGTCCTCTCTGGTCTATTACTGACTGCCTGGGAGTGCAGACCCACATTACCACATTCTGTCTTATGTGTTTGAAAGAGCTATAGGGTTAACTGGGGTTTTGGCATGTAGGTAGGTGGGGGTGGAAAGTGAGATTTTATTGAAAGAGTTGTTTTTTTCCCTGTGTTTGCACACTTCCTTCTTGGGGCCACTAAATAATTGGGATGCTGGTCAGTAGTACAGGAGAAGCTTGTGGCATTTGTGTCCTTAGTTACTATTGAACCTATGGCTAAGATCAGCTTAGCAAACAGTCACTGGTGCTTTACATAAGGTTTGTGTGTTTGTGGGGGTGGGGTTCTCTGTCATTTCTCTCATAATGTTAGGGATACTGGATAATCTGTTGTGGAGTGGAGACACACTCAAAGACCCCAGAAATGAAAGAGCTGGAGATAAAGTTGGGGTCAGGTGTAGGTGTAGTAGTACTGAGGTATAATTTTATACAAGTCAGTGGAATGTCCTCACATACAGCTCCTGAAAAAACAGACCACTGCAAAACTGAAGTGGTCATATTTTTCCGGAGCCGTATATCACAATACCAATGTGTGTGTGTGTGTGTGTGTGTGTAGGTGTGTGTGTGTGTGTGTGTTAGGCTGACTATGTTGACGTGAAGTACCAGCTCTTAAGTGTTTGCTCTTGTTAACCTCTTTTGCTAAGATGCAGCATGAAAGGCTCCTGTCTGCTTCTTCTCTATTAAGTACCATTAAAACCTGCCACAAGTCAAAACCAGTTTCTTTAACATTTTTTAACCTTAGCAGTTTGGAAGCTGTGCTATATTGCTTTGCTAACATTTTGAACTGTACTCATTTGCACTCTTAGCCTGTGGGTTGAAAGTGGCTAGCCCCCCTCAGCTACAAATCATTCGACTTCAAAACAGTCTTTTCCTCTCCATGTCTTCTTGAAATTCCTTAAGCTCTTTCGATAACACCTTAAAAGGTACCAGAATGTACGACCCAGGTCAAGTAAACACTGCCTTGTGTATTTTCACTGAAAAATGTTGAGATTGAGCACACTTTTTGTACGACACGCAAGCTGTTTCAAACTCGCAAGATATGTAATCTCTGAAGGCTTTGAGTAAACTTTAAAAACCATGTATGCAAATAGTGAACACCTCCTCGTCCTCTGGCACACTTCAGGCCCTGTGATGGAGACATAAAAACAGAGATGTTATGTAAAAACTGGTAGAAAGCAGACAGAGGTAAAGAAAGGGCAAAAAACGCAAACACACACACACACACACACACACACACACACACACACACACACACACACACACCACAAAGGCAGAAGCTAAATGATTTGTGCTACAAGGCCCATATGAACCAAACAAGCCTCCACACACAGCAGCAGTGTTCTCCTGTTCCACCGAGAGAGGGAAGCCATTTGTCACTCTGAGAGTTTTTGGCATAGTGGTATAATGAGGCATTTCTCCTCCAACTGTTATTGTAGTAATACTCTGTGTCCAAAACGCGTCCAAGACCAAAGATGACTGAGAAAGCAGGAGAATGTGAAAAAGCTGTTGCAGTGAAAAATAACCCGATCCTTACTAGGACCACCCTCTATGTCAACCCAGATAAATGGTGAAAGTGATTTTACAGAAGTGCAGTATAGGAACCTCACAGTAGATGGGTCAGCCAGAATTCAAATGCACAGTTCTCAGTCAACCAGCCAGGTTTGGAGATGCTTTCTTTAGTTTTGTACTGCAGCTCTGAATGCTTATATATTACATGTATAAATCACACAATTGCGTCAGACTGATAACTATAAGTAGAATAAGCAAGAGTGTATTGGTAGTGCTTTGTACAAAGATCATAAGCTTGTTGACTGAATGTTGCTGTATGTTAGCTGCATTTGCTGCTATTTTATTGCATTTATCCTAGTGGACATCTTCAACAACACCCTCACCGTCCCACAGTGCTTCAAGGCCACCACCGTCAGACCTATACCAAAGAGGTCCACAGTGTCAGAGTTCAACGACTACCGACCAGTAGCACTTACTTCTATTATCATGAAGTGCTTTGAGCAGCTAGTTCAATACACAGCCACATCAAGAATCAGCCCCCCACACCCAATGGACCCACTGCAGTTCGCACCCCCAAAGACAGCCTGGTGGGCCGGTCTAGGCTCAAAATGTCTGGCCGATTTTTTGTCCCAGTCCAGCCCTGCTGAACACCATCTGCAACTGGATCCTGGACTTCCTTACGGGAAGACCCTAGACAGTCCAGATCAGCAGTACCAGCTCAAACACCATCACACAGTCCACTACTCTAAAACACTGCTGACTCACGAATGGACCACCAGCTCCAGCACAAACCACATCTAGTTTGCAGACGACATCACAGTTGTGGGGCTTATCAGGGACAACGACGACATGGTGTACAGAGAGGAGGTGCGACGGCTGGGAGTCTGGTGCAAGAACAATAATTTGTCTATTAGTTTAACAAGATAAAAGAGCTGACTATTGAATTCAAGAAGAGCCAGGCTGTCCATCTTCCACTCAACATTGACAGCACCATGGTGGTGAGAATGAGGAGCACCAAATTACTTTGTCTTCACACTTCAGAGGACCTCTCCTGGACCAACAACACTGTTTCCCAGATGAAAATAGCCCAGCACACTAAATCTTTACATACAGCAATGTCAGTGTTACACTGTTATTTTTTGGTTTGACGTGATTAACAGCATAGCCTAGTGTTTTCAAGCTCTGAGGAGGAAAGGGTAAATGGGCTTACGGCTCCACTTTGCTCAGCACTAATTAGGCCGCCACCCCAATTTCACATGACACGAATCTCGCAGTTCATCTTTTGTGGCTCTGGCTGGATGGTGCTTTCAGCTGGACGTGAGGAAATTTTAGCTACAAATGGAATATATAATTTGTTGGCTGGTGCGGTTGAACTGCAGTTTTGTAAATGTCTGTCCAGAGACATTGCTTTGGGGCTTAAGATCAGATAATATAGTTTTTGGGTAAATATATATTATTGGGAAAATATAATAAGATACACTTCGTAATCCTCATGGGCAATTAGTGTGTAGCTTTAGCTTACACACAAGACAAACATAAACTACACAGTCTTGTATGCACAATGTATACAGATGGGCCGTATTTACATTTACATTTACATTTACGGCATTTAGCTGACGCTCTTATCCAGAGCGACGTACTTAAGAAGTCCACAACTGTTTCTTACCTGAAAAACAGCTTAAATCCATGTCAACTATTTAACCAAGACACTGCAGTCAGAACATCTATACAACAACTGTCACATAATAACTATCCACAGATGTGTATTCACAGATGTGTAAGCCCATTTACCCCAGCGGGTGGCCTGGTGATTAGGGAGTTGTCCCTGCAATCGGAAGGCCGTTGGTTCAATTCCCAGGACTGCCACTGGCACCACTGAGGTCCCCTTGAGCAAGGTACCACTTGGTGAATGGGTTAAATGCAGAGAATTAATTTCTCACAGTTCACACTGTGCTATGGTGTGTTCACATTTAACGAAAATGGCCATTTTACACTTTATGTGCGACTTATACAGATACTCGGATGACGTAGTTACAACTGAAGTGTTCAAATTAGGCAAATGCAATGTTATATGATTTTAGTACTTGCAGTATTGTGCAAGAGAGTTTAACCCAAGCACAATATGTCCAGAGTGACAGAGTACAGTAAAGCTCCTCCAGATTTCTGACAGCTCAAAATAACAGTGAACTAGATCAATGGTAAAGTTGAACATGTTGGTAAAAACAATAAGAAAACTGACACTTTTAACTTCTTCTACACCTAATATAATAGAAGGTGACTCTCTCTATGGCCAGTATATGCTTTTCTGACTGTTGATATAGTTTAGTATAGTTAAATAGTATAGTTTTGGGTTAAAATCTTTATGTCTGTGGTAGCCTCGCTTGCTTATTAATTCTGTGTGTGGGATGTAGTCCTGAAGTTTTACTAGTTTTCCTGTCATGTTCCTGCACATGCATGCTACAGACTAAGCAGCAACCTCGACTCACTAAGCCCTCTTGATATATTTGCGTGTGTGGAGCATTGCGCCGTAGGACATGGCCCTGCCTCATAATGAATGGGAGGTTATGGCGGGAGTGAATGAATGCGGAGGATGGGGAGCTCAGCGAGCTGTGAACTTCAGCTCCCATCAGGGCAGAAGCTTATTAGAGAGATTAGCCTACTAGCGTGAGCTAGCTTTGACCCTGTGTTGCCAGAGGGGCCAAAGGGAGCCAATAATGGAGGGTTTATTTTCCTGCATATTTCCAGTCTTTTAAATGCAGTCTGATCTATGTCTGATCTGCTGTTTTTATTAAAACAGTAAAACCAAAATATGAGTATGAATGGTTCGTTATAGTCTAATAGAAGTGATAAGGCCTTCGTCATTGGGTCTGACTTGCTTCCTTTGCCTTAAGCGTTCATATTGATGGTCTTACGTCATCATGTTGTAGTCAGCATCATCTCCAGATAAACAACTCTGAGTGTGTATCGGGGGGAAAATGAACTATTTTTCAAAATCTTCCCTTCCCTATCATCCCTTGGTGCAACTTCTCCAAAATACCCAACACAAACCAGGAACCTTTATCAAGTACACTAGTTAATATGGTTTGGCAGTACTATCCTACAATTGGAGTAGCTGATGTATGATGATAGTTTGTTGAAGTATAATAACAGCCAGAGGCAGTGGTATGATTGAGGGCGGCGGGACTAGGCCCACCCATTATGTCAGTACATTTCTTCCTATTATGAGGTCTATGCTTCATACATCTCAGTGGGGCTGTTAACATCAATTAAATTACTAGTCATGTAATCCGGTGATTGTTTTTATGAATAGTCAAGTAATTATAGCAAATTGTATTAGCAAAGATTTATTTTTTTTTTGTTTATATGCATGACATTCATAACTACCAAAAGATGTGTATTGACCCTACTGGTTGGGTTTTCTCTCCCCAAAAAGTGATTTGATTCTGGAATGTACATTCAAACTGCAGTGGCTTTATAATTGCATATGGATTCCCTGTTAATCATTTAGATTACTTAGTACTCACTAAGCGGATTCCTTAGGAACATACATTTAAATGTGATGGATTATTTTGCTGAGTAATTGATTTTAACCAAGTAATTTCCACAGCCCTCCTTCTCAGTGTTCTGAGGTTGACGCATAGAAGATGCCTCATGGTTCAAAAGTCTCTACTTTGTTGCAGCCACCACCCCGGCCCACCTGTAATTCTGTTTGGAATTTTGTTAGATCACTACATTTGGGTGACAAATGGAGGCTGAATCATTTTGGTTCACCTCTGGATATGAGAGCAGCCATTCATTTCTCCCATAGAGAAAAAAATGAAGTTCCTTGTTTTAGACATGTTGACTATAAAATGACCACAGTGGTCTTTCGAAATGATGCTACAATTATAACATAAATTATGCATGCAAAGTTTTTGGTGCAACAAAATAGGAGCTCCTAAAACTCCAGTGTTTAGATGTCTGATGGGCATCATAACTGTGCAGGAAAATGTTTTTTTTACCCAGGAAATCTTTCATGGTCTTATTGGAAGCAAAAAGAATTAGGATTCCCCACACTGGCTAAGCGATGGTGTTTTTGAACACAACTCGACAGTTTTTTGGCTCAGTCTCTCAAGTTTACGCAGCTTGCTCATCACTCTGTTCCCTTCGGGTGTGCCAGCTGAGCAAGAAATGATATACACCCCTGCACAAAAATTAAAAATGAGTCATATGTGCGTATTACTTATAAAAATGTAAATTCTCATTCTCAGACTTGATTACATGGTCATCTATGCTTAAACTTCAACCCCCTCAGGTAAGCTAATAAGGGGGTATAATATTTTTAGACTAGTCTACAACAGTTTCTTCATTGGGGTCACATTCTGTGTGCTGAAATTATTTTTCCCTTTACATATCCTATATTGTCATTGTGATTAGCTGAACTTTGTGCACAAACTCTACTTCTTTTACATATTCTGAGGCCATTTATGCCTCATTATGATAAACCGAACTTTGTGTACAGACTCTAAATTTAGCCTGAGGTCTTTTGAAGATGGAGGGACGCCTCTTGTGTCTTGCTGATTAACGAGATGAAGACTGTACAGGCCAAGTGTGTGCTATTTTGGTCTGTAAATGCAGAGTTCTGCCGTGGGTTTGAATGCGTGCTACTATTCTTAGCGCTTCCAGTTTGGAGTGTGAGGGGATTCAGCAGATGGACTGACTGCACTGAGGCGTGCATGCGGTGACTCCGCAGCCTTCATTCACAAGCACAGTGTACATATGGAAGAAACACATGCCAGTGTTTTCCAGCTGCATACCTAGGAGCTATTTCATAAAGGAGGGTTTCATGTAATAAATCAGGACTGGCCAGTGGGCGTGTGGTTCAGGTGCATTCCTATTGAGGCATTCTCTCATTTGGCCTAAAATAATTCTGCAGCATTTTTTAATTAAATTTCTGTCTGCTGTATCGCTGTTGAACTGATAACTTCTCCTTAGAAAAGAACTGAAAACCTTATACTCTGCTGACTCACTGTGGATCTCCTTTGGGCTAGAAACCACTAGACACATGGATATTGGTTTCAATTCAGTATTCGAAACAGTGAAGTAAAAATTAAAACCTTTATCTCTTTTTCCTTTGTCAGTTAGTACTAGGTGACTGAGCTGAATGCGTATATAGATGAACCAGTTCCCCAAAAGTTCTTAGTTTTTGAGAAACCCCTCCTTAAAGCAGAGCAAAGCACAGTCTTGTGAGGAGACCTTATGGAATCTGTTCTTAAAATGATTTATATCAGTAAAAAACATGATCAAGTAGGAGTTCTGCACCACTGCACAGAATAAGTATGCCTACAATCCATCTCTGAAGGAACTGATTTACACATGTGCTTCCTTTGAGTTGATGAAAGTGCTCTGAAATTATTTTGCAGTGATTCTAACCTAACTAACCGTAACCTTCTATTTTCAGTGTGTTTTCCTGTTCGGAGGAGCATTTGGAAATTATTGTATAGTGTAATTGAATTTTCCAGAGACATCTTGCTTGAAGAAATACACTCCTGCCTGCATTTCTTCACTAACCTTGTCTAAAACTGGAGATACCCACCTGTGCTGAAATGTGTTTCAATTTCCTCTGCTTTAGCACGCCTGATTCAACTCAGCTGCTAATTACCAAGGCCTTTATGAGTTGATATAGGTGTTTTTACAGCAGGGGACATCTGACGTCTCTGCCAGAGAATTACAGCTTATTCTAACCTGAAATATTTTTCGAAAGAAATTAGTTTGATGTAAACATTAGTTACATAATATACCATTTATTCCATACAGTCCATACAGACCACTGCAATTTCAGCATCTCTATGTGTATGACAACCATTTCATGCCAGTGTCTGTTAAAGTCCTACACAAACACCTCATTCTGCTTTATGAGGTGCTGATTAGTGATCACCTGAATCACATCTTATTTATGAGGAAATGTATAAAAACTAGTGCTGGGCCGTTATCGGCGTTAACGTATTCACAATCGCCGTTAATCTATTCACAAAGTTGGGTTGGGAGCTGGGTCTATACTACACAAGTTATGATGATTTTCACCTTGATATTTTACTCTCTTTCTCACTGTTTGTCTGTCTCTCTCTCTCTCTCTCTCTCTCTCTCTCTCTCTCTGTGTCTCTCTCTCTCTCTCTCTCTCTCTCATTCGTGACTTTTCCGGAGCGTGCGGATCATCTCTCTCGCTCTCTCGCTGTGTCTCTCTCTCTCTCTCTCTTTCTCGTTCCTGACTTTTCCGTATGTAAATATCGGGTTTATATTTACATTTTCTTTAAGGGTAATGTATTAAACTGAGTTAAAAAAGAAATTAAAGTGATCTGGGAGAACATTTGGAGGCATATTTATGGTTTACACTATAAAAATTGGCATTGGGATCTTTGTGTGTGTGTGGGGGGGGGGGGCTTCAGACCTTCGGCAGAATTCAATTGAGCCATTTTAATTTAGATTAATCTAGATTAATTTCAAGATTACAATGAGATTAATCTAGATTAAAAAAATTAATCTATGCCCACCCCTAATAAAAACACTGCTGTAATCGACACTCTCCTCTCACAATGTGACCTGTTGGATGGCAAAACACTACTAGAAATGTGTCAAAGGTAATTATTGCCATTTTGTTTCTGAGTTTAAGAGATTTGTTTCCTTTAAATTATTCAAGTTCTGTAAGCACTGCATCATTTCTCTAATTTTGAGGTTTTATCATTCCCTTTAGAATTATGCTTTTAAGAATCTGTGCGATTTAATACTTGCACCAATAAAAGATCAAATCTGAGAAAGTGAATTTTTGTATGTTTTTTGTATTTTTTTCCCACGGCTATGTAGCTATGTATACATTAATCTAAGCTGCAAAAACAGCTCACTTTGAAATAATTTAGGGATGCTGTAAAAAAACCCCAGTGTATACACCAGTATAGTCTACAGCACTTGTTATGAGGAGTATTTGGACAGCCAAACAGAACTGAGATCATTTACATTTTTTAGCCCCAAAAGAACAGTTATAAAAATTGTCTGATTATAGGGACACATTTATTTTATGAAAGAAAAGAAATATTTTAGAATGTATTCATTCAGACTGTACTAAACGTATTGCTGCTCTTGTGTATTTTTTCTTGTACTTTCTTTCATCCTGTCTGCACTTGTGATCTTGTGGTGTTTCTGTTCAGTTCTTGTTTTGCACCACAGTCCTGGAAGAACATTGTTTGCTTTCACTGTGCACTGTGTGGGTGGTTGAAATGACAATAAAAACCTACTCGACTTGTCTTGACTTATATGATGAACATTTTCTGAGCCATTACATTTGCCAGTGTGTCCGTTCTGAGCTCAAATGGTTTTAAAACTTAGCCCTAAAACAAGCAAAGTCATTTGTTTCTACTTAAATGCAATTTGACAACTGAATGGAAACCCTGCTAATGTTGATCATCCATCTATCAGCATTTATCAATGATGTATTCATGGAACTCTTCAGTATAATCTGAATGGGGAGAGATGAGCAGTATTTAAAAGCGGCAGCACAGTGAGAAAAAGGCTGTTAGAGGCAGATTTAGATTTCACACACAAACACACACACACACACACACACACACACACACACAACCATGTTGTAATTAATGCATGAACACTCAGGTGTCATATCCCTTACAGGCCTTTGGGAAAAACTTTCTATTCCTGACAGATAGAAATTGTGTGGGTGTCGGTTTCGTTTCGCGGTCACGTGTGTGTGTGTGTGTGTGTGTGTGTGTGTGTGTGTGTGTGTGTGTGTGTGTGTGAAATTGACACATAGAGGTGATTCTGTAGTTGGTTTTTTTTGCTGTCTTGTAACTCATATTCACAGAAAATGTTTTTCCCCATTTTCTCCCCCGGAGAGATGGTGGATCGGGAGAGCCGGCTGATTGTTCTCTCTTGGACTCCCAGCCACAGATGGCTGTGGCATCACTGGGGACTGAACTCACAAATGACAGCCACACACACACAGAGCTGCGCTACTCAGGAGCTCCAGTAATTAGAAGACTGCTACAAGACATAGGCTGCAAAGACAACTTGTTATGAAATCAGTGTTTTGGTGACATCATTAGGAGCAGCTCATTGACATTCATCTTTTTGACCTGTTTTTTTTAGTACCAATGATCCATACAAAGGTATTTAAAAGGTCTGACCATTACACCAAACAGGGACTTCAATGACATAGCATTCAAATACATGGACTCTAATATAGAGTTGGTCCCCCTTTCCAGCTAGAACAGCTTCCACTCATATTGGAAGGCTTTCCACGAGATTTTGGAGTTTCTTTGGGAATCATTTGCCCATTCATTCTGTAGAGCGTTTATGAGGTCACTGATGTTGGATGAGAAGGTCTGGCTCACAGTCTCCATTCCCTGGATGGGGTTGAGGTCAGGGCTCTGTGTGGGCCAGTCAAGTTCTTCCACACTGAACTCATTCAACCATGTCTTTATGGAGCTCGTTTTGTGCACTGGGACACAGTCATGCTGGAATAGAAAAAGGTTCTTCCACAAACTTCAACTTCAACTTCAACTTCAAACTGTGTCCACAAAGTTGAAAGCATGGCGTTGTCCAAAATGTCTTGATAAGTTTAAGAATTAAGACAAACCGTCACTGGAAGTAAGGGGCCTAGCCCAGACCCTGAAAGACAGGAGCGTCCTAATATTTAGGTCAGGGGTCCTCAAACTGGTCCAGAAAGGGCCGCTGTGGGTGCAGGTTTTCATTCCAACCAAGCAGGAAGCAC
>JBBIGB010306279.1:0-11104 GCA_037577075.1 Alestopetersius hilgendorfi | reverse complement strand
CACCCCAACACTTGATATATATGAAAAAAATCAAAATCAAAATACTTTTTTTTTCCTGGGTCTCAGGAGGATAAGCAAACTCCCTCATTCATACGGCGCTACTGCGTATTCTTTTGCTGTGTATGTATATATATATATATATGCCTAAAAACTGTTTCCTGCTGAACTGTGGTGTTAAGTGTTAAAACTCTTACATTACAACAAACACAAACAACATTAATGCAGTAAATGGTGGTTTTATGTTTTTAAATGTTGGCTGAACCATTTCCAGACCTCTTTCCTCATGGAAGCCCAGTTTCACCTGCAGCTCCATCAAATCCCTGGTTTGGCTGTTTTTACAGCAGGAAATTAAATTAGGTGTTGATTATTGAATTGTATTCATTCACCCAATGACTGGAGGCCCTGAACAGAAACTTGGATCCAAACCTGTGTTCTTCTAACAGCTCACAGAATATCCACTACTGATTAGAAACAAGAAATCTTGATACTTTTTACTGCTTGTTTACATTTATTCTAATATTCAGCTGCTTTTGCTGCAGAAAGAAGCCACTGCTGATAGAAATGACTTCACACTATTTGCACAGGGGCCTAAGACTTTTACACAGTACTGTAGATAGATAGTAAGATAAAAATATATGGTTACTAATCATAAAATGTTATATTAATATGTAATATGCAACATATTCAATATATTATTTATCTTGCATTCCAAATTACCTATACATATAATTATAAATTACATATATGTAATTTCACATATTTTTTATGTATTTTTAATAGTTTTATAGTTTAATATTTTATGATATATAATATTTTATCATGGTCTTATTGGTCTTATTGATCACTATTACATGCTTTCAAACAGACATTTCACCAGTCTAGTGCAAATATTACATATTATGCTACAAACACATGGCAGGGTTTGCATCAATCAAACTTTACACAACATTTTCATTTAAACCTTACTTAACTTAAAATAGTTAAACTGAATGGTTCAGTGACAGCTTGCAATCTTTTAAGACATTTCATAATTAAAATTGTGCACTAAAGTAGCTAAAGAAACTTGAAGATTACCTGTTTATCCTTAAGAGGAAGCTCTTCATTAGCAGCACCGACTGGTTGATAAAGAGAATACATTTCCTCTTCTATTTCTCTAAGAGAGAGAGATTGCAGAGTGGAAGATTGTACTCAGGGTTGACAGACATCTTATCCTCATAATCCTCTTAAAAGGGATTTGCAGAGCAGTCCTTGGGCAGCAGGGGAAAGTGGGCAGTGAAGGGGAATTGTGGGTTTATAGTTTTAGTTTCTCACATCTTGCTTGTAGTCGCTTTTTACTATTAATGCACAATAAATGTCTTATTTAGGAGATGGCTGATTGTGCAACTTATTATCAGTGCATTTATAGTATTAGTAAAATGCTTGCACACATTTCAAATACAGGCATGGAAAAAAATAAAAGCAAATTATTTTGTTCTGGTTATAGCTTTGGTAATTTGTGGGAGTGTGTCTGTTTTTTTTTTTACACTACTGACCCCCTTTGTTTAAAATTCCAAAGAAAGGTTTGGAGAAATTGTAAAAAATAATACACATAAATAACTGATTATACCTTGGAAAAAACTATGCAACATTATAATATTATTTTACGATTGCAATAATTATTGATCTCTGCATGTGTGCTTCATCCCATTGGCAAACTGAGTCAAGAGTGAAGCTGCAGGAATACAGAACATCGAACAGCTGCAATACAGACACTACTGCACTCACAACACATGCAGATTCACACATATTTAAAGCTTCATATAGTTATAAGTTTTTGTGAAAAATATGTATATTTTATTTTTAAAAATACCTTTAGTGCCCTTTGTATATTTCAAGTATGCAATTGTTTATGTATTCTTTGCTTTTGCAGGTGGTACTGGATCAAAAACCCTCTCAGTGACAGTTTTCACTCCAACATATTTAAACGTTTAGTGAAATCTGAAGCCTTTAGTGGAATCTGACTCCCCGTCTTTCTCCATGGACCCAGGAATTTGTCCCAGCTAAATGAAAAGCTCCGCATCCTGGATGTTTATGTGAATTCTCTCTCATGGTACATCACTAAAAGCTTTTTCATTCAATAGACCACTCAAACACAGCACTTGTTCAGACTATATGACAAAGCACACAATACGAGGAGCACGAAATGCCAGCAAGGTCAGAGCTTCAATACAATCAAGTTGTTTTGGAGAAAGACTGGCAAAGTTTCTACAACAACAAAACAAGGTCCACTGCTATAAAGATGCTTTGCTAAAAAAGCTTGCTGAGTCAGCCGTAAGTAGAACAGGCTGATTAATGGAGCTGTGATCTCCAAAACCTTTGATTCCAAGCTTCTCTTTTTCTCTTTCTCTTTTCTCTTTTTTTTTACATTTAATTATGAGGTAAAATCCCATCAGGGATCTATTGTATAATGAATAATCTTTAGACTGTTTTATGGCATGAACTTACTGTTACATTCCACATGAATTGACTTAATTAAATGACAAAAACACACAAACACAAACATCCAATGCTGCATGAAGAGAATTTTAAATACGTTTACTAATCTAATTTAATCATTCCTTCTGAACTCAGACTTTAACGGCCAGTTCCTTTTTCCAATCCAGTCTTTGCAAAGGACCACAACCCAGATTTAACACCTATATGGTGTTAATCATAAACAAAATGATCGCAGTGATCAGCTAGATGTGGAATTTTACACTTGAGTAGTTTGACTCATGTAAACTGAACCAGGTGCCCTTAACACGCTGGAAAACAGCGTCACGATTTTGTCAATGACAGCTACCTGAAAATCCTCACTAGTCTAGCCTACAATGTCTGGTGACATTTTGGTGTTGATTATTCATTTGTTAAGCATTATTTTTTTCTGAAAGGGTCAGGACATGCTGGGCTTCCCAAATATGTTCCAGCATGAGATCCAGAAAAAAAGATCCACAGTGTATGTCCTTGAAAGGTGTGTCACTTTGGTGGGCTTATAAAAGAAGAACAGAGAGAGGGTTCAGACATCAGAAACAAACAGACTCATACGCAGCTGGTCATCAGAGTGGAGTGGTAGAACCTGGCAGAACTTCATCATCGTCTCCCTAACAAGTGAGTTTTCTCGGATTTTTATGTTCCAAATTCTTCACCCGAGGTTTTACAGTTTCTTTTTTATGGGGGTCTTGATATTGGTGTGCTTTTAAATATTTTTCTTTGTTTTATTTGCTACATGGACACCAGTCAAAGAAATAAATAATTCTTTAATGCATATTTAATGCAAATGAGATGATGGCGCATGCTGGATTTATTGATCATCATTAATGTTATTATTTTTATAATCTTATCATTGATTACATATTTCATTTGGTATTCCTAAAATTGTTACACGTCCCTGCAGATTCCCAGTGATAGTTTTGGATTGAGAATGGTGTGTCCTGTGTGGCTGGTGGCTCTGGCTGTGCTGTGTGCAAGCAGCCCGGAGGTGAAAGCTCAATGCTGGGAGAACATTCACTGCCAAGATCTGAGTTCTGAAGAAAACATCCTGGTGAGTTTCTGCTCCTGCTACCAGCGATACAAAGCAACCATTTTACCAATACTAGAGCAATTAAGCTCTAAAAAACAACAAAAAAAAAAAACAGACAAATGTTTTCGATTTTCTTTTGTATTATAGTGAATGTACAAAACTCAGCTGGATGAATGTTTCAGCTACTCTTTCTAAATAGTTCCTGGAAAGTATCCAGACTACTTTATGGACGTAGAACCTTTACAGACTCTCTAAGCTAATTCTGGTACTTATGATAAGAAATGTTGAAGTTGACAGAGACAGAGTCATAGTCCTGTAAGAAACTTTGTCTGTATTTGGGACTGATCTATTCTGCTTCTTTCCCAGGAATGTATTAAGTTGTGTAAGACTGAACTAACAGCAGAGTCTCCTCTCTATCCTGGAAATGGCCATCTCCAGCCTCTCCTGGAACCTGTGCCCAGTGAGGTCCATGCTGCTCTCTCTGCTGTTGCCTTCGCCCCACCACTGGAGGGAGAAGCTCTAGAATCCAGCCCAATGCACGAAGACAAACGCTCCTACTCCATGGAACACTTCCGCTGGGGCAAGCCCGTGGGCCGCAAGCGCCGGCCCATCAAGGTCTACACTAATGGAGTGGAGGAGGAGTCAGCCGAGGCTCTGCCAGCCGAGATGAGGCGCGAGTTGGCCATCGGTGAATCTGACGACCCTCTGGACACCTTGTTCAGCCAGCAGGAGAAGAAAGACGGTTCCTACAAGATGAACCACTTTCGCTGGAGTGGGCCCCCAGCTAGCAAACGCTATGGAGGCTTCATGAAATCTTGGGATGAGCGCAGCAAGAAGCCATTGCTCACACTCTTCAAAAATGTCATCAACAAAGACGGACACCAGAAGAAGGACCAATAAAAATACAAAAATGCAAGAGAGGAACTATAACATTAAATGCATTATGGAGAGAGAGACAGAGAGAGAGGGAGAGGGAGGGAGGGAGAGACAGAGACAGAGAGAGAGAGAGAGAGAGAGGGAGAATTATTTTTATTCGCTGCAGATCATTTATATTCTTTGAAAAGTAGGCCTATCGTAGACAGTAAAAGGTAGTCAGCCATTTACAACATAAGCAACAATAAATACTTATTATTGTACATAGAAATGCTGTGGTGATTAAATGTTTATTATAGGATAAAGATGAGGCCTTTTTATTTATTAATATGTACAATATTGTAAAATATGAAAATTTCAACTATAAATGAATTATATTTCAAGCAGAAAACGACAAGCTGATTCTTTCAAGTGGACAAAAAAAAAAAAGTATGATATTCATAACGTTGCTGATCTCCAAATAGTTGCCAATTAAATGTCAATTAAACAGACCAAGACATTAATTTCAGAAACGTTTTAATGATTAACAAATAGTCTTTATGACATGTACACCAATATTTACACCAATTATATAATGCTCTTCAAGGAGCCACATATAAAATAACTGTTGAGGACAGGCAAAAGGTTATGGAGTACAGTTATATTTCCTTTCACAGTGATTTAAATGCATTTCCCAAGATTCTGACAATTGCTAGACAAACATGACACTGCAGTGACTTAAAAGGGGGTAAAAGTGAACAAATACTTTTCTTACATGAAAAACTACTGAAAAAGACATGGGTTACCTTACCATAAAATTCTTCAAATATTGACACTCCATTACAGTTTCTTTTGTTGGATTTATAAGTGAAAATAAGTTAAAGCATCCTCTACAGAGAAAATCTTATGCAGTTCTATTTATTTATTTAACAACAAAAGAAATAATAGTATGTGCCGTAACATGCCAGTTTTGTCTAGGATGTGTACTGATTTTCTCACAGAAAGTCAATAAAATGTCATCCTTGAGTCAAAAAGATATTAATGAACAGAATGATCCAGTTTTGTCAGATTTGACATATTTTTAACATAAGAAAACACTCATTGCTATACAGTATAAGTCAACAACATGCATTGACACTTTACATGTCAAAATGGACAGTCGCTGAACATTTAAAGTACATACACACAACGTTCTGAAGATTCTGATCATGGAAAAATAGTTTGCAGTGTTGTGTTGTGGTACCTTATACACCATACTTGTACCTGGTATAAAAAGTCTGAAAAAAAAAACAAGATCAAGGCAAATACTGCACTACAGGCGTTAAAGCTCAAATAAAGCGACTTTAACAGCGTCACTTCTGCGGACAAACTAATGCTATAATGCTTTATGAACACGGTGGAGGGAAAGGTGATGTCCAGTTTCTGAGTTTATCATTCACTTTCCAGCAAATTACAATCATCATTTGAATTGAGGTGCAACTTAGCAACGTTCATATACATAAGGTGGTGTAATTTAATGCATAGAATTTCACTTCTGCACTATTCCACTGTGTACCTGTCTGAAAGTAAAGTGTGAGCGGATACAGTCACTAACTTCACCAAATGTAGCAAAAGTAAGTAGTAGTTTAGCAAATAAAAAAGTAATAGTAGTAACTGCTAAATATCTTGGCAAGAGTCTTAAATCTAATAATTGACCCTCTCTTTGAAAATGATGTAAGATCATCTACAAGATCATCTATTTTTCTTTTTTTCTTTTTTTTTTGTTGCATTTTTCCAAATGTTCTAGCTCATTTTAGCCATTTTCTATTCCATTTGCAAGAACTTCTCTAGTCGTGATGCTACCAGCATTGCATATGAGAGTGCCATGCCAATTGTGGTCTCTTGGACACATGGTCATGGATGACTGTGGCGCCACCAGAGAACTGAACTTTCAATGTCTGGGTGTAGGCAGCTGTGGCACCCAGGCAAAATCTCCCAGTATAGTGAGATCATTTTAACCATCTGAGGTCTAAGCTCCCTTCAGAGGGAATTTTTGATTTTTCCAAAACAATCATCTAAAGCTCTGTTAGTTTAGAGTCTAGTTTTTAAATATCTATGTTAAAATAAATCTATGGTGCTTCGTAAATAGAATAAAAAGAAAGCTTGTGGTTTTCTGTCCTGCAGCCACGCTCTCAGCTATTCAGATGTAAAACAGCAATCTGATTACATGAATAGCAGTGGCGTGATTCGCTTATTGTGCAGCAGGGGGCGATGAGAACACGCCCCATTTCACTGCAGTACACAAACACACACTCGTTCCACACACACGGAAACTGGCTTTGGAGAGAGAGTCAGACACACGAAGTCTGATTTCTTCGGTGACTACAGCAATCATGAACAGAGGAGAGGCACTTGGAGCTTCACTTGAGGAAGTAGCCAGATGATCCATGTCATGAGTTGCGTTTACAGTAGGCTACATTATTTGTGTGATGTTGATACTTGTTTCTTCTATTTTACTGTGTGTAGCAGAGTGTCTGAGTAGTATTTTTTTTAAAAGATTTAAAAGATTTAGTTACTAGAAAAGCTTTGGGAGCAGGACCAGGCAGACAATGACAGCCATTATTAGCACTTGGTAAATATACATGTGAAAGAGCAGAGCAAAAGAGAGTAGTCTCACATTATCACAAATTTGTACAAACTTCAAAACTCTTGCTCAGACATATATAGGGGGTGTTTTTTTAACTTTGTTTAAAGACCTCTGAAAATAGTTTTTTGTCATGTTTACACAATATTTAAAAAAAAAAAAATAAGACCAAGTATACTTCATGGACACTTGTGCAAAACATTCAGTGTAGATCATTGCATTTGATAAATGCATTTCTGTTCTCAGGACTAACTGAACACAGGTACATTCTGTCAATCCCCTGGACATTTTTTTTTATCAAGTCTCTCGGAAAACATAACCATACTACAAAATCAATAAAAGTATGTAATTTGGAATGACATCATTTCGAAGGCAATGCCACCTTCACCAGGGAAGAAAACTCATGACTGGGATGATAAATAGCCGCATCAGCGAGATTTTACTGTAGCTTCAGTAAACACAGAGGTCAGGAAACTTCATCTCGAAGACTGGAACAGAGCGGCTTTGTCCATTACCGACAGAACCAGACGGACTAGGGGGAGGCCTTTTCGTTTGAGAAAGCAGAGAGAGAGAGATGGGGGGAGGGGCATTGAACTCAAGCTTATTTCAAACTCAATTTAAATTTTATTTTTGCAGTTAATTTACAAAAGAACTTAAACATTGTCAAAATATATGTTGGTTTGTGTAGCAAGCGAGCTGAACAGAAAAAAAAACCATTATAAAACATTAATAATGATCAAACATCACAGTCACATGTTTCGTGTGTGCCCGCCCTCTCTTTCTGCTCTTTATCCAATAAATGTGCTCCGGCTCACTCTTTCTTCTGTGCCCCCCTCCCTGCTCTGCTCTTCCCACCCAAGATTTTATGGTACATGGCTCCACCAATTGAGCTTTTTTCTTGATTTTTGGTTGTAAGTCAAAATGACAAATTCAGCAGCGCATTAATCAGAAAGACACTCTCAACCTGATGCACCTCAGATAAAAAAAAAACAAAAAAAAACAGGTTTCATTAGACTGGAACAGAAAGAGAGGCTGAACCTGACCACTACACTGCTGTTATGGCTTGAGAACCTCGCTGCACTAGAACCATGAAAATGATGGGAGCTCACTAAACTGCACAGGTACGGAAGAACACTCTGCTCCTGAAGCCAACCTGCAACATCTAGAGGAAGATGACAAGATCAGACAGCCACACTATTCTCTGCTTAAGAAACTTCCCCCAAAAACCATACACTCTTTCACCGTACTCCACCCTCTCTGCAACAAAGTGTACAGCTTTCCGTAACAAAACAGAGGCTTTATCTTCAGCAGGAGCTGCCCTTTACTCTAGGGCTGCCAGGTTGTACCTAAGAAGCGACATTCATTTCATGCACCTGCTCCAAGTCTCTTTGCCCACAGTTAATAGAACGTTTTCCTCTGGCAAATGTTATCTTAATCTCAGAAGCTGGATATTTCTCAAGTAATCTTACGCTCAAACACATTTTGTTGGAATAAATTCAGTGCCTACATTTTTTAATGTATAGACAAATGCTTTGAATATATGTTCGAGTTCCTACCTGACTGTGATTTCAAAGATTTGGTTGAGTTTACTCTGTAGAAGGGACGCCTACGAAAAGTAATTGACGAATGTTAGACAGCAGTAGCCAAAGAGACAGTAACATTAATTTAAAACATTGAAACATACACTACAGATGCACCCAATAAAATTATCGTAATACAAATCGTTTGCAAAGAAAAAGACAGTTTCACTAACCCTGGCCCCGCAGTGAGCCGCGATCTCCTCAAACGGCGCTGTCTGAAACCTCTCTACCACCTGCCTCCTGCGCTCCCTCTCCTGCTCCTCCACACTCACACTGTCTGCGGTGCAGACACACACACACACAGAACACACACACACACACACACACACACACATAGAACACACAGAGCACACACACAGAACACACACAGAACACACACACACACACAGAACACACACATACACACAGAGTACACACACACACACACACAGAACACACACACAACGCAGAGAACACAGAACACACACACACACAGAACACACGAAATGAACAAAGAGAGTGTATAATTCCATCTTACACATGAGGCCGGTCACTCAGTGGTATTTTAAATACTATTCACTTACCAATGGCTTGTTTGAGAGTTTCGAATGTAATCTGCTCCGCTGGAGGTTTCTATAAAGACAGAATTTAACTTGAAAATAAACAAGAACTCAGGCACTTTAATTTTTTGCTATATATTAAATTACATTTTTTTGTCTTTTAACTTTTGTACTTCTGCCAAAGACAAAGTATAAAGAGCATGTATTCATACGTATAAACAAAGTCAGACTTAAACATGAAACATCAGTACTTTGTTGCAAAGCCACAGTTAGCGATTACACCTCAGAGAAGTCTATGGTAAGTAAATCACTTTGTTCTGTCCTGTTCCTTCAGTCTTTAAATGTCTACAAGGTGTTTTTAAACCCTCTATATATTTTCAGTGGTGTTCCAGTCTGTAGACTAGCTATCACCTTTTAAAGCACTTGTTTTGAGTAATTTTGGCTATATGTTTAAGAGTGTTGTTTTGCTGAAACATCCATCTTCTCACTTCTATTACAGATGAAATCGAATTCTTTTATATCTTGGTACACACTCCATTCACGTTTCCATTAATGATGTGTAATGCTGTATGGATTACAGAGAACAGGCCCCAAATCATGATGCTCCCACCTCCATTGTCTTTTTGAGTCAGTTTATTGCTTATTGTTTTCTGTGTAACTTTTGTTCCCAGTGCCTTTAGGTCCTGCACCATCTTTCAAGTGATTGCTGGCTTCATTAGACCGAGAGAAGGCTTGTATGTGTTCAGGGACAAATCACAGTTTCATGAACACTTTCACCTGTTCTTTCTCTGGACTGAGTCTGGACTCCACTTCTAACTGCAGTGAAATTGTGTCCCCAATGCTCTTCCTCTTCGACAGTCTGTCCTCATCTGGATCACAAGGAACACACATCACTAGACACTGTCATTCTGTGTGAATCTGATGGATTTGGGGGAGTTACATTTATACATTACATTGAAAAATATCAGAGAGCATACTCAGGAATGGCAGAGCAATCCGAGAAGACCCGGCCGAAGGACTCACCTGTGAACTGTGGGATGTAGAGTGTGGCCAGTCTTTCAGAGTTATAGCCACTTCCACCCAGGATCTCTGCAATCTTAGCTTGAGAGAACAACAGCTCTGCTTCCAGCTTCTCCAGCTTCTTGGGAAGTCTGAAATAACAGAACTGAAATCACCACATTTAGGTACACAGAAAAAACAGTGAACTATCATGGCTGGGAAATGTTTCACACAAGGAATGTGTATTGAACTCACCAGCAATAACAAAAGCGGGGTGTAATTAATATGAATTCATTTGAATTATGTTAATCATTTCAACAAAGTAAGAAAAAAGTGAAGACTTAAACCTGTCGATACAGAACGTAAACGTTAATGTAGTTAAATGTGAAAAGTACTATGTGAACATAAAATTACATGATTGGAACAGTATAATAATATGTAAGCAGCGCTCCAGGCAAAATAAAAACCTTAGGAGCAATTTGGGAGTCAAATGTACTTTTTAAGAGCCATAATCTTTGTCAAATGTGATATAAATTTGAATATATTGTCACGGCACATTTTGTCTCCAGTTTTACCCCATTAAAACAAAACAAGAAATCAGGACATGGACTAAATTGTTGCCAAAATAAATCAGTATTTCTCGTGTAGTTAACGTTAACTTTCCTGTATTTTAGATTGTGCTCTGCAACAGGTTGCTAGGTTCTGCAAAGCTCAGTCTCTCTCTCTCTCTCTCTCTCTCTCTCTCTCTCTCTCTCTCTCTCTCTCTCTCTCTCCCTCTCCCTCTCCAGACCAGTCCTGTATATATTTAATACTAAACCACTTTAATGAAAACACAGTAACCACATAGTGTGTGTGTGTGTGTGTGTGTGTGTGTGTGTGTGTGTGTGTGTGTGTGAGAGAGAGAGGAACGCGTGAAATGTTCTCAGAAATTCTTCCTTACACCCATGTCTATACTTTAAAAGGTTTGTATTTT
>JBBIGB010306240.1:0-11107 GCA_037577075.1 Alestopetersius hilgendorfi | reverse complement strand
CTGTGGGGAGGGAAATTAGTGTTTGTTAAACATGCTGGGGTTAGTAATGTGTTTGGGGAACGTTTGGGTGTGTTTTGAGGAGAATGTGTGTGGGTCACCGTGAGGGAGATTCCCAGTCGCTTTGTGTACTTGGACTGGGCTTCTGTGTGCGAGTCTGTGAGTGAATGGGCTACTGCAGAGTTAACCCCTTTGTTTATTGGCTGTGTTCTCACTCTGTGTAAAATAAAGAAAGCTCGGAGACATTTCTCCTCCTTTGAGCTAAAAAGAATTCCTCGCGTTGTCTCCATTATTCCCAGAACTCAGAAAACGCAACAATACTTTCTAGTACACTACAAGTACATGGTATGTATACTTGCAATACTTATACTTAAGCATACCTAATAAAATAAACTTCAAGTATGCTACTTTTTGCTAAGGGATTCCATAGCATACTTGCCTCTCGACCAAGAGGGCATGGGTTTTAAATCATACTTTCAGTATGCCACCACTGGGTTCCTGAGCAACACTCTTAACCCCAAGCCCCAGGGGGACTTTGCATCAAAGCATCTACTAGTATGTAAATTTAAAGAGGACTGGAACATTCAGGGACCAGAATGTAACTGCTGCTTCTTTCAGATTGGATAAGATAAGCATTTGAATATAAAACTTTTCAAATAAAATGAAGACTAGCTTCAGCCTCTGTGCCTCAGAGCATGTAGAGGTATTCAGTCATCTCGAATAAACACTGTATGACTTGTTTGGATGTTAGCTAAATTAGCATCTTAGCTCCAGTGCTGCTGAACCATCACTTTAATGAAGTTGGTCTTCCTACCTCCCAACCTCAGAGCACGTCCCCGCATCAGCTGCTACAGCTGCTTTGGAGTAGTAATGGTCGGAGGGGCTGGGGGGCCTTTTGTTTCCCACCCCCAGGAACACAGCCAGGAAAAAGCCCAGTGCAGCCACGAGCAGGAGCACCAGCCCAGCAACAAGGGACTTCTTGACCATGTTCCTATTCAAATGAGTTGAACACAATAATTAACATGACAACTCAGCAGCACACCAGGCAGTAATAAATGCAACAAACTACAAACTTAACAATAAAGTTCAGACAATGAATACAGAACAACAGAGAATAAAAAATAAAAACGCTTAAATACAGCAGCATGCTGTAGATACACAAATATATTGTAGCGGCCGGTGGAATCAGGCTACACAGGAGCAGAAGCATCCAGTTTCTCTGAGTTTTATTTTTCAGCAGAGGATACAGCCAAACGCACACAACCTCACTGTAGCTCTCCTAACTCCCAACTGAGGAGCTGCACCCCTTAGCCCCTCCCTAACCCACAGAAACAGCCAAAATTATGGT
Source organism: Alestopetersius hilgendorfi (assembly GCA_037577075.1). Classification (NCBI taxonomy): domain Eukaryota; kingdom Metazoa; phylum Chordata; class Actinopteri; order Characiformes; family Alestidae; genus Alestopetersius; species Alestopetersius hilgendorfi. The sequence goes on along the minus strand of JBBIGB010306240.1, from coordinate 9,762 downwards.
GATGAGCTACACCTGCAACACATCACCTACACCAAGCACCCACCCCTTGGCCCAAACATGAACCCCACATTAACCTTTAAAGGGCCAGCTCGCCACAATATGTATACAGATAGATAGATACATAGATAGATAGATAGAAAGATAGATAGACTGATTGATAGATAGATAGAGTATATGTTCCATGAGCACTCACGTATAGTCAAAAACTATGTTGTGATGTGGTAATAATGCCTAAAAATGCCTGCAGTAAATATGCTCCAAATATGCTCCAAAACACTTCATATTGTGGCGAGCTGGCCCCTTTAAGGGGTGAACTTGGGGGTTCATGAGGACACGGCTGGTGACGATGTGTGTGGGGGGGTGATGGGCAGCATTTGCCCATCACCATGGTTACTGGCGGGTTTTTGGGGAGTATAAGAGGGAGGGGCGGTGCTTAGCACAGTAGTGGGAGTGTAGGAGAGCGAGAGGGAAGTTTGGTGTTCTGTGTGCTTTATTGTGCTGTTGCAAATAAAATCAAACAAAAAATGGATTCTTCTGTCCCTGTGTCTCCTGATTCCACCGCTCGTCACAATATTCATTTTAAACTCAGCTTAATACATTGCCCTTTAAAAAATCTAAAGGTAAACCCGCATTTGTACTGTAAAATTTACATTGAACTACCGTGTCCCAGAGCTAGAATGTAAAATGCCGATATTACCAGGGTTTGTCTCACCATGGACACTGGAACATTATGAGTGTTTTCTTCACTTCTGCTCAGGTTGATTAGCGAGTAGAGTTTTCAGCCAGTTCAACCATTCTTAGCAAAACTATTATATTTTGGGACTTTTCACATTTACACAATAGGACTTCCAATGTTTATGTTAGTGAGATAAAAAGATCAGCAAATGCTTAGGTTTGTCAAAATGCACCGGAAAAACAGAAGTTTTACTAAAACACTGTGTGGACAGCAATATTCACCAGCAAAAGAATAGCTCCACATTTTAAAAAGGCTGAAAAAAACAATGTTTTTTTGAGGAAACAAAGTTCACCAGCAAAACAGCAGTTCTACATTTGAAAAGGCTAAAATTTGTGAACAGCAACACAGTGAGGACAGCAAAGAAGTCATTCTGCATTTTGAAGACACCAAAATTCTCCAGCAAAACAGATGTTCTACATTATTAAGGCAAAACACCTATTTCCCCTTATGTTTTGGTTTGCAAAGACAAAATCACCAGCACAACAGCAGCAAGAAGCGAACTATGAGGACAGATCTCATTATTGATCAGTTTAATTAATTACTGCTACGTTGGGCAGCTGCCTGCACCAAACAGCATTTACTTTATCTGCTGAAGGATACAAAAACGAAGAGAGCGGAGCTGAGCGTTAATGCTGAGAGATGCTGGATGGACTGAGATATTGCTCTGAAGTGTCAGTAGGAGCCTGAAATGACAGTAGGAGCTTCAGGAGACCCTGACAACCCAAATAGTGCAGACCTACAGACCTGCTGTCTGCAATGACTCAAACGTCTGGCATGGAAAAGGGGATTTAGGAGTAATGGCAATGAGGAGAATAGTCTTCATTCGAATGCAGTTCACACACTCTGTCCCATCTGATCCTCCTGCAGCGGGACATCCCGTCAGTAACATCTCTCAGCTCTTACCTTGTCAGCGGCTGCCTTCTTTCAGAGAAATCTGATGCTGCCTTGTTCACACCTGGCCCGGGAGGCTGAGTGAGGGCCGAGCTGATCCCGCTGGATGAACAATTGCAGAATGAACCCCTGTGAGCGACTTGGTGCTGTAGTACTACAGTCTGGAGAACCGCAGCTCAGCCAGGTGAGACGTGGTCAGACAGATGTTAAGTACCTGTCATTAGGCCAAGCCCTCATTTACGGCCTGCTCTAACATGTAATTATTGATGAAACACTGCCACAGGCTGAAGACCTAGTTGAGAAACTATCGAATTTTTATATAGAATATAGAATTTTTGCAATACCTCTGTATAGTCATAATTAGTGTGTTTCCTGTAATGAGGGTTTATAGAGGTCAGTCTTGCTTATCAGAGCTGCAAAAGAAGCCTGAGAATTATGATGATGATGATGATTATTATTATTATTGTTATTGTTGTTGTTGGTGGTGTTGTTATTATAAACTTTATGTAGCACCTTTCATCTGAATGAACATAGACATAGAAAATAATAGGAGAAGAGAAAATATAAAAACAGGTGTATAATATAAAAACTGGGAAAAGCCAAGGCAAAGACAAATGATAAAATAAAAAGACTGAAATGAATTATAAAAACACATGTATGTTATGCAGTTTAAAAAACCAAAAGCTATGGCTATAACAGCATATTTTCAAAGATAAAAAAAAAAGACAACTCGCCACAAAACTTCTGTTTTTAAACACTGGAAGAAGGAGCTGTTCCAGATCTTCGGCGCCTAAAAGCAGAAGCTGCTTCTCCAGATTTCTTGTTCGCGACTTTTGGAACGTTTAACAAGTTCGATTGTTAAAGATAAGGAGGAACTGGTAGATTTTGTTGCACTCTGTAAACAGTCATTAAACCCTCTAAGATTTGCTCATTTCTTTTTAATTAAATAAAGGGAGGACTTGACGAAAGAAAGGGATGAATCAATCCGTAGACAAGTCCTGACATTGGGACCTTTCCCAGCGGGGAACCTTCCGGCCCCTCCATCCTGAATCACTGAGTGACTCACTGGTTGAGTAATTCTGGAGAAATTACTTACGTGGACAAACAAACTTGCCACTGCCTGAGTGTACGTAAACAACATGTGGCTGTATGATCATGACGGTGAGTCACTTACCGATCCTAACAGAGTTGTAAAATCATAATCTAAAACATAAAACTCAACAAAGCCACAGAAAACAGAAAATGATTTAAATGCACTGTACTTGTACATTGTACTGTATGGGGATCAACCAAACTGAAATGAGAGTCTCCAACAGAGCTCTTACCACATCTACGTAGCGTCCCTCATTGAAGCCAATAAAAATCACTCCCGGTTTCTGTTTAGTATAATTTCTAAACTGCAAGCTACAGTAGTGAGGAGTTTACTTTTTCAACAATAAAGTTCCCACATTCCCTGCCTGACACCACATTCCCTGCCTGATTCAGCAGACGCAGATACTGTTGAAGCCGTAGCATCTTTTAATCCAGTCCGACAAGCAGAACTCTCTGCAATTATTAGGGATTCGAGTGCGTAGCACTGAAACCCTATTGTAATTCTCTCTTTGAAATCTTCTACCTGTACACTCAATGCTTTTCCCTCAAGCCTGCTTGAAGAAGTCCCACCGGTAATGATCAGACTTCCCCTATCGGTACTAATCTTGATCCATGCAAACTCTCAAATGATTGACCTAGTTCCAGTCTTCCATTTTTATCTAAGGTTTTAGAAACAGTTGTGGCCCAACAGTTATGTTTGTTACTACATAAGAACCATATACTACATGAACATTTTCAATGGGTTCCGGCCTCATCACAGCACAGAAACAGCCTTAGTAAAGGTAATAAATGATCTTTGCTGTCTTCTTTAGTCTCATTGCTGGTTCAGTTTGACCTTGGTGTGGAATTCGAGACCACTGACTGACTATTAGACAGACTACAAAACCGGTCGGGGTCACAGGAGTTGCCTTATCCTGGTTTAGATCTTGCCTGACTGATTGCTTTCATTTGTAGGAGTTGATGGCAAATCCGAAGCACCCACCAAAGTAAAATACATGCTGTAGAATATATACTTTGTACATGTTGCCATTAAGGATGATTATACAGGAACATGGGATTAGCTTCCACTGCTACACCGACCTTATACTTTATATCTCTGCCAACTTGGATGAACATAAATTAAATAAGACTGAGAACTGCATTCCAATCTTTCATTTGACGCAATTACAAGTCCTGTTTCCAAAATTGATTTCCTTCATCTATGAAATATGGCAAGTTCAGATGTGCACTATCCCTCCGGATGATGCAGAAACAATTGTCTACAGCTTTATTGCCTTCAGACTCGAGCATTGTAACAGCCTCCTGTCAGGCTGCTCCAACAAAAACCTAAATAACCAAACCAGAATGTGGCAGATAGAGTTGTCACAAGAACCAGGAAATTCGACCACATGGGCCAAATATGGGCCTATGGACAAACTATGTATTGACTGTGAAATTCTACTATTGACATATAAACTTGAATGACCTTGCACCTGAATACCTCCATGAACTTATTTCTTACTATAAACCTCCGTGCTCGCTCAGATCTCAAGGAGCTGACTATTTACTCGTCTCCAGAATTGTAAAAAACTTCAGCAAGGTGAAGAGCGTTTTCATATAAAGCCCTCCAACTCTGGAATGCCCTTCTGAATAATGTCTGGAGACAGAAAGGCTGAAAACCTATTTGTTGAGTCAGGCTTTCTGTAATGAATTTTTTCCTGTAAGATGAAGGGTGTAGGGCAGGGGAGGTGATGGCACAGAGATTTCAAGTGAACTGGGATGCTGGTGCTGTTGCCCCGCCACTGTTGTTTATTGACCCCTCTACTTTGCCCCTTCTAGAAAAGCTGCTATGGAGAGCCATGTTGGGGTCTCAACTTGCACTCCTTACAGTTATAAATCGTACCCTGTAAACTTAAGCAGAACAAGATTTGTTCTCTGTTTTTTCAGAGGGGAACCACTACACAATAATCTGATCACAACTGGGACCCCATCTCACCACCTTCCAATGTCTGCAATCACTGGAGCCCTGTGCAAAAATGTTCTAAACTGGTTCACCTGCTTACGACTCCCCGCGTGCGTCCCCCCATCCAAGGGCAAGTGCTGTTTAAAGCTTTGGCGGAAACTGTTCCTGTTAGGACTAGAGGTTTACAGATACTCTTCCAATAAAATCTACCTTTATTGACTCTTAACTGTACCAGCAGTTAGCTGAAGATGGTCAATCTTTCAGTAAGTCCTTCTCCTGTTAATTATCTTAATGGAGACTCTCTTTTCTTTCTCTCCGGTTCGACCAGGGGAGAACGGATTCTCCTTTTGGTTCTTCTTCGCAATTTTTTTCTCGCCTCTGTCACCTTTGGCATGCACACAAGGGGCTCAAATTGAATATGTAGCAAAATACCTTTTATACAACAAAAATATGTCGGCCTGTCTTATCTTTGCATATTGAGTAGATTAAATGAAAGAAATGTGAACAAATGTTTTATTGTGACAGGCTGCAAAGTGCCTAAAGATACAACGAGCCTAGATAAAGGAGTTCCAACCACTCAGCATTCAGCACAACCAGTATACTGATCACTGCTGAACATCTGGAATCATCTGCTCCTGTTTCTTCACTGGTTCAGGATTTAAGTTAGCTGTGTTTTGTTCTGCTTGAATGATTCATGCGAAATAAACTTTCCTCTGAAAGTTTCAGGGACTGGACTGAAAAGGAGAGTCTTTGAAAGCCTTCAGGAAGCCTGGAGAACTGCTCCTCAAGAACTGTACCACATTAAAAATACAAGAAACTCTGGACATTTGGAAGCAAAATTACTTCTGCACAGAAAGGTATATATGCATGTATAAAAGCCTTGAGCTATCCTTTGTTTCTTCACACCTGGTCACTTCAAATGTATTCAGTATCAGTTTTATTTGTCACATGTGAACACAGCACATAATTGTTATCTGCATTACTCATTTTCATGCAAGTGAAGCAGTGGGCAAACATCGAAGCAGCACCCACTCTTACTCAAGAGCCCCTCAGTGGTGCCACTGGCAGTTCTGGGATTTGAACCCATGGCCTTCATATCACAGGGGCAACTTTCTAACACCCAGGCCACCAGCTGCCCCAAGCAACTCCAGACACACTTCATAGCAGAGTGGACAACTTCAACTCCCAAAACCCTTCCCACTGCTGCCACAGTGCCCCCTGTTGTTCTGCTAATGGAAGAGAGCGCCCCTTCTAGACCACCAAAGCTAAAAACAGCATCACTGCTCCTTCAGCTCCTCTTCTGATGGGAGTTTCTCCTCTGAATATTAAAAGTTCATATTTGCTTGCAATGTATTTATAATGTTCTTCAAAACACATAAAAAAATCATTAAGTCGTTTAAACTTTAATTAGAAATAAAACTACAATCAATGCAAATTACAGTCAAGGTTAACTGAGTGACGTGTTATACCCAGTATGCTGTCTTGTTTTTAATTGACTGCAAACTATGCAAATCCCAAAGTGTGACTACTAATCAAATCATGTTTATTTGTGTGAATGATTTTTTGGAAATACTATGAGACGTGACAAATCATGATGAATCACTTTATATATTAATATTTGATTAATTGTTTTTTTTCACGGACAAAATATGAATAGTTGTGCCTATGTCTCATTTATAGGCACACTTGTACATGCCAGGCATTGTGCATAGTTTTTCAAAAGCATTAATATCACAACAATTTCACTGAGCAATGCTATATCAGTTTAACACACTAAACATATATATCGGTGTTTTTGACTGTCAGGAAATAGAAAATTAGTGATTTTTTTTTTTACATTCAGTAATAAAATAATTTTCGGAGGTGGGCGTGGTCTGTGTAATAAAACCCCTGCTCAGCTGTGAGGAGGGTCTGTCTGCTGAACACAGACTCGGACAGCATCGCGGGTTGCTGGAAGGAAACAGGTCAATAATAATAAATACAAACGTTGAGATGGTGGTTTAACCTAGGAATTTAACTGAAACATCCTCTGAGGTAGTCTGAAGCTGTGTTGCTGTTTTAATGTGGAAATTCACTGTAAATAGCCCGGAGCTGGTGAGTACCGTTAGCTAGCCAAGTTCAGCCCGTCCGGGAGCCTCCAGCCTGGGCGCTATCTGTGGTCTCGCTGACTGGGAGGTGGAGGCAGATTAAACGGGTCTTTTATGTGGAGTGGGGAAAGTATGAAAACATGGGTTCGAGACTGAGTCGCCAAAGCAGCCTGGACAACGACGGGTTTTCTGCAAAGCGCCGGAGACATCTGGACAGCACCGGGGAGAGGGACCGAAGCGGCAGCCGCGGCAGCGGCGACTTCATGCTGCTCCGACCGGACAGACTGCCCGGGATGCTCCGCCGGAGCGACCCCAGCCCCTACGCTAGGAGGGTTGCCTGGATCCGGGAGATCCAGCAGCTCCTGCGGCAGAAGAAGATCGAGGAGGCCACGGACGTGCTCAGGAGGCTGAGAAAGGTACTCTAAAGGGGCAGGACGTGCTCATGTGCTGCACCTCCTGTTGTGCTGTGATGTGGTTTGTTGTTGTTGTTCTTGCTTGTTTCCTTGTAATCACTACAGCAGTGCTGCAGCCAGCAAACGCAAATGTTTTTTTCATGGCTTTTTTGATATTCTGATTTGCATTACATATTACCACATTTTGCATTCATTCTGCAAGCTTGCTGTCTGTGTTCATGTTCCACCCCTGCCAGTGTTTACCAGGCTGCGCCCGACAGGAGTGGCACCTTTACACGTACGCCTCGTGCCGTGCCATACCTCTCCGAGGTGCTGCAGTGTGTCACCTTGCTCAGGAGAACATTCCAGCCCACCTGATTCATCCACAGACCGGACAGCTGTGTTAGAGTCAGTGCTGCGACAAGGCTGAGGAAATGACAGTCAAAAACAATGCAGAGCGAGACAGTACTTAACGCAAGTGACACCAGAGGAACATGAGGTCACGAGGCCAGTGTGTGAGTGTGTGCGTACACACGCACATGTTTGTATGGCCTGTGTGAGAACCACACTCAGAATTGTGAGAACATCATTTTGATGTTGTGGGATATTTTGCTGCTTTTTGTAAGGAAACACATTAGGGCCAATTTCTTTATATCCCATGAGTTTCTCATATTCTTGTTATGCATTTTTCCCTCGGGAGGTCCACGAGGGATATGAACAGTGTTTTAGTATTGTAATCATGCTGCTACATATTGCCCATTTTCAAAGCAGAGATTTTGTGATGTTCCAAAATCAACACATTTAAATATATCTGTTTTCTGGCTACAGCAGTTTAGCCCAACTCATTCATGCACTGATTCGCCAACACCTTTAAAGGTAAAGCTAAACTTCCTCAGACAAGGCTGATATATTAATGGGTTGATGTTTGTGACATCACAAAAGCAGTGAATTCTGACTGTTTTTAAAGTCAGGGGTTTTTTTTCACAATATGGGCCCTTTAAGGTTAGGATTAGATTAGGATGAACACACAGCACATAAACACACACACACACACACACACACACACACACACACACACACACACACTAATACACATTAGTAAGTGGAAAGGCAGTTTTTGCTTTGATGTCACAGTTGTCGTGGCACCACGGCAATAAGCAGGTGATTTAACTCCAGACAGGACGTTCTCTTGCACACATGCTCTCCTCCTACTGCGTCTCAGTGACTCATTTTTGTGGTTGCTCATGCTGTGAATGCGTCCAGAAAGCTGGAACCAAGCTCTCAGACTGACACATCATATCTTTGTTGCTTCCAGTGTAAACTCATACTGCGGGCTCTCTGCTGGTCACATGACATTGGCATAGGAAGCAAGCCCCACCAATCCCAGTAGGGAAGAGACACAATTACCCCCCAACCTGGCATCTGTCCTCACAGCTCTATAATTCACCCTTTTCAGTAGCTCACCAATGTGGCCTGTCTGTACATCAATGGACTACAAATGTGTTCTTCCATTGTGAAGCCCATTTCAGTCCCATTCAACCTAATGGAAACCTGTAGCTCACACCTAAGTTTTTGATACCTGCATTTAGGGTGTTTTTTTGTTTACACACACAGCATATGTTTAAGCAAATCAGGTGTAGGTTTCTCATGCATCTCTTTCATGCAAACTTTCAAAATGCACCAGAAAGACCTGGTTAGAAATAACGATGAACGTCTAATTATTACAATGTTCTTACACTTCGGCAAGGTGGATAAGTTGTTTGTAAATGGTGATGTAAACAGGTTTTTTAAATAAGTGATGATGTCTGGAAATAGCAAATATAGCCGCAGATAAAAAGAATCTCAGCGGTACTTGTGTGCTGAGGCTGCATGGTGTTTCCACATGTTATGTGGGCAACAGCAAAATGGGGAAAGACCTTCAGCTGTTACTAAATGACCACAGGCTGCTCCACCTGGTGTGCTGCTGATGTGCACAGAAAGCCATTATTGGAAAATCCACTCAGCAACTATTTTGGCACCCAGGCATGTATTTCCACTCGCACGAGACCAGGCTCCTCTCTCTTTGAATGGGTAGAGAACTTTAAATCCGAAACTAAAAGCCACACTGATGTTTTCAATCCTAAGAGTCTAAGAAGGCACAGTTGCTCATCCCTGGGCCCCCAGCACTTATAACTGTCCTCTCTCTCTCTGGGTGGGTAGGGTAGTCCTTCATTATCCCCGATCTCTCAGTATAACTGTCTGTTCTCTTTCTGGGTGGGTGGGGTGGTCCTCCCACTCCCCCATCACTCATAACTGTCCTCTCTCTTTCTGGTCAGGTAGGGTGGTCCTCCCACTCCCCCATCACTCATAACTGTCCTCTCTCTTTCTGGTTAGGTAGGGTGGTCCTCCCACTCCCCCATCACTCATAACTGTCCTCTCTCTTTCTGGTTAGGTAGGGTGGTCCTCCCACTCCCCCATCACTCATAACTGTCCTCTCTCTTTCTGGTTAGGTAGGGTGGTCCTCCCACTCCCCCATCACTCATAACTGTCCTCTCTCTTTCTGGTTAGGTAGGGTGGTCCTCCCACTCCCCCATCACTCATAACTGTCCTCTCTCTTTCTGGTTAGGTAGGGTGGTCCTCCCA